>JAABKK020004467.1:0-27197 GCA_011634745.2 Catotricha subobsoleta
CTAAAAAACGAAAAAAAAAAAATGAAAAATAAAAAAAATCTGGACGTGATGGGGGAAAACGGTTTATACCATTATTATTTTTATAAAAAAACCTATCAAACCCATGAAGTATGGTTCACAAAAAGGCTGTTCCACTGTGTAATGATACCATTTCGTTATACAATAATTTCAAAATACATACGTTTGATTACATTGGGATTCTTAATAATTGGTTTAAATTTTCCTAATGGAACATTTATCAATTATGAAATTGTGGAGTATTCCTACAAGCGAGCAAATATGAATTCGTGTGTACTTTGTCTTTTAAAACAATATTTATTTTGTATTATGTGAATAAAAATATCCTTGTTTTAATTCTAAAATCAATTACATATTACCATTATTTCAAACGATGATCTTTGGAGGAACATAAAACACTTAAAATTTCAGATTTCATAATGTTTATTTTAATTAATCAATTATTTTTTAAAAATAAAGAAAAAAATAAACAAAAATAATAAATAAAATTTATATAACATTAGTTATAGGCTTAAATAGAAATTAATACAAATTAATTAAATACACAAGAATTTTAATACTTAAATGTAAAGAGTAGAGCTGGAGGACTATAGTATTTATGATAACCTAAGCTAGTTGCAATGTCGACCGTTTGAAAGTTACTAGATATTTGTAATATATTTTTTTTAATGGACGGCAAACCATAGAAAAAAACAATTGCATCATCTTTTTTTTTTTTTTGGTTTTATGTTAAGATTTTTTTAAACATAATTAGATCACAGTTGAAGACATATTAATTTCGTCGACGGCCTCTACATTATCATTCAGTAAAACAATTGCTGCTGCAGTACTTTCGCCAATTGGTGCTGCGTGTACAACTAAATGTTCAACCGATCGGGTTAATATTTCACTCTGTCCTTCATCATAATTATGATTATGATGTTGCTGATGTAATTGTAATGAATCACGGATCGCTTGATCAACACATTGAAATTGAAATTGACTAGGAACAGCAGGACGTAAGAGCTGGGCAACATCATGTGCGGTAAGATTTTGAGCAATACGATTATAGAAATTATCATTTATTGGTTGTGATGGCCGACGTGGCATTGTTGATGATGTTGTTGTTGTTTTTTTTTCTAATTGCGGTGTTATTGATCGTTGTGATGGTATATTTGTAGTGGTGTGTCGTCGTTGCATTTCTAACGTATGGTGTCGATTTGTCTCGCTATTGTATAATACACGTGGTCCAATTTCAGTTGAAATTGTTGCTGGTGTTGATGGCTCTGTATTTTGTTGATAGTCTGGTGATACAGTTGAATATGCTGGTGGAAGTTGTTGATGAGCAGATGATGATGCAATTGTATTTTGCGTTTGTATGCTTGGACGTTGTCGACGATTCGTATTGTTACTTGGTTCTCCCAAGATTCTGAAATATCAGAAATGAATCATTTATATTAAATGTGAAAGTAAAATTTATTTAACATTGAAGCTTACCTCCGAACACTACGCCGTATACTATTTCTTAACATCTTTGCGATTCTAGCTCCTGTGGCTGTTGTATATGATGGCGGTGGAGTATATTTTGGTGGTGCATCATCATGGATATTTGAACCATTTCCGGTATCACCATTCAATGTAATTGTTGTTGTTGATGCTGTCATATCACCATCTCCTCTAATGTTATTATGTGATTGTGGCCGATCGGTACGTGGCAAAGGATAACGTTGTGTTGTTTGCGCTGAACTAATAGATGGTCGATAAAGTAATTGAATTCGCTGAGAATAAAAAAAAAATTATTTGTTAGAACAATAAATATTAATAACATTTCTTATGGTAAATTTGAAATGAAATAGTAATACTTACATCCAAAATATCAGGTGGTCCCTTACTCAAATATCTATAAATTTGTATAATTGCTGTTATTGGAACAATTAATAAAATTCCAATTTGAATACAAGCAGCAATTTTTCGTGTCCACATTGGCCAATATGCTAATAAAATACTGCTATGCCAATGATAAAAATCTCGTGCAGACGACATCCTATATTCCAATATGCATAGCGTTAACATTCCAATTGGTAATAATAGATTCCATGAAAGTGCTACAAAAGCTGATAGTGTTTGAGTTAAGCGCATATCATTAACAAGAATATCACCACTATATGGTCGACCTCTGACTAGAAAAATTGCAAAAATTTGTCCAGTCCATAATAACAGAACAAACCATGCACCTCCAATGATCATATCTAAAAAATGAATAATATTGATGCCACTCTCTGTAGCCAATGGAATGCCTAAAAGCAATCCAGTTAAGCAAGTTAATAGAACCGTTGTTGATGATGTCGATGATGACGAGGAATAATTTCCTAAGGCCCCAGCTATTGGTTTCCACATAGCGCATAACTGGCCTAATGCAAAACAAAGAAATAGAAAGAATCCTAATAGGCTCCAAAATGATGATATACGATCATTAGTAGCAGCAGCTAGCGTTGCCGGAAATAATTCTGTCACCAGACGTATGGCTTGCCAACCATTCTCATGTGCTGAATTTTGACCAATACGACGATAATTTTCACCCAATACCGTTGAATAACGTGGCAACCATTTTGATGGACTCGCAGCTAATTGCGCCGGTAATGGAGCATTTGATGGAAGTAAGAATATTGAAGATCCCATTGTTTCAAAACTTCCAGGAAAATAGTAGAAACCACGATCATTTAATATCTGTACGCAAGCATTTCCTAGTATTGCTGCCAATAATAATCCCACCAATGTTATAAAAATTACAAGCAACGCATCTCTTCGTAAAATGGTTGTTTTTCTTTCTAACGTATGAGACGATTGACTAAATATTGAAATTATCGATGCTCCAAGTAGTGACCATGTGAGAAACACTTCCTGTGCAGCTGACAACCAACTTTGTGAATTTACAAAAAAGTCTTGCCAATCGGTTGCCGGAAAAATATTTTGGAAACTCGATGAATTTATTAATGTTAGCATTTTAGTGCATAATGCTGCCAATCCAACTAATGGTAAAACCATTAAAACCATAACCATTTTAGCATAGGATTGTAATCCTTTGCACAATACAATGAACACAATTAACCACAATACTGCTAAATTAAATGCCAATTGAAAGCGTACAGCGCCTAAACTGTTTCCAGTGGCAGCTCGTCCTCCGGGGCCTAATTGATATCGTTGCAATACAATACCATTAAAATAATCGGCAACAGTTTCACCTAATTTCATGCTGGTTGATGTAGTCACAGTTGCTGTTAAGTTATTATCATCATCAGATGGACCACGAAAAAATTCAAATTGTTCTTGCCAACGATACCATGGATGTCGTGTTGAAACACATGAGTCGCGTAAATAAACAAGCACCCAAGCTATACTAACAGCTGAATATAGTGCAACTAACGCTTGTACTAGCACTAATGCAATACCGATACCTTTACATATCGGACTAATACGCCACATTGATATTGGTCCACCTTTAATATTTGCTCCCAAACACATTTGCAACCATAACATTGGTATACCAAATATAAATGATAAAATTAAAAATTGCACAATAAAATTAGCTGTAATTGGAAATATAAAAATAACATTAATTTCGAAAAAAAAAAGATTTAATCTTAGTAAAATAATAAATATCTGCATATAAAAAAATACCTCCAAAATGAATGCTGAATATGGAAAATCGAGATATATTGAATAAACCAAGAGTACAACATGTTGCAGCTAAAATACGACTAAAACCATTCGGCCAAACAGTACTTTTTGAAATTTCACCATTAACAACTCCGCGAACGGCAGTATCATCGGTAGCTGCTGATGTATCTGTATCGGATATTACTACAGGTGTACGTGGGGGTGGTCTGTAAATATATAATATAAGGTCAATTTAATTTTAAAATTCAATTATGTAAATTGTATATTCTCTCGATGAATTTAATGGGCAATATGTGAAGGTTGTTCAACGCTTTCACAATGGTTAGGTATTTTCATTGCTACCCATCTACCCTTTGACCATCAAAATCCTTTCAAACATGAACTAAAAACAATATTATATGTATTTATTAGAACATATAGGTACTTAGGCCTCGTTCAAATGGGTGCAATTTCATATAATGTACTTGTTATGAGTTGCTTCTCAATGTATAAAAAAAATCAATAATTATTGGGTTGTATTAAATAATTTTTTCTTAACCCATTCTATAATCAAGATTTGTTTTTAGTTTATTCAAATTATTACTTAATAATCATTTTATCGATTTATGTAATTTCTCAAATAATATGCGAATCGAGCAACACAATGACGAATTAACTTGATGAAATTTAAAAAAATAAATAAATAATAAATATCGGTTTCATCATTTTAATTTTCATTTTACCGTTTAAATGCTGTTATAGCTGCTATAATCATTAACAACATAGTTGATTTCTTGATATAATGACGTTGATAATGCTAATGATGCTGAGAACATTTAAATTTTTTG
The DNA here is from genome assembly GCA_011634745.2 of Catotricha subobsoleta. Lineage (NCBI taxonomy): Eukaryota > Metazoa > Arthropoda > Insecta > Diptera > Cecidomyiidae > Catotricha > Catotricha subobsoleta. Next base: position 4,503 of record JAABKK020004467.1, read on the forward strand.
CTCTTTGCCAAAAAAAAAAAAAATAAATAAATAAAAAGATAACACACACACAAATAATTTAAAGATATTTCAATTAATTTATATATAAGAAAATATGTTAAGAATAATTGATTTTCTTTCTGACTTAGATTTTATTAAATTGACTAGCAAATCGAAACTTTATAAATTCATATATTTATAATAAATTATTTGGGATTTATTATTGCTACAAACACGACACTGACTGAGCAACAACTAACTAAATTATTCTTTTTAAAATATTATGTGGATTCTGCTTTTCTACTGCAATAAGAATACCACTTATAGTTAACCGTGTGTAGTGAATATGTTTGTTATGTCCAAAGAATGTTGGCATGGTAATATCAGCGGTAACAACGCTACGACTTTTTACCGGTGTAGCCCTCGAATATGAATTACTATTGATTTGATTATATTTTGTTGATATATGAATTAAATGCAATGATGATATAATTAACTGGTATATTGTATAATGAATAAAAAGGATGAAAATACGCATGCGAGGGTTGATATTATATAAAGAAATAAGCGATTGCGAACCAGGTGGCCGGATAAATGGACAATTGCGTAGTCCCTATATCGATACAGAGCAGATGATTTATTTTTAGTTGAATTTTTAATGACACATTGGAAGGGTGAAAAGATATGTTTTTAATCACAGGATGTACTGTATTTTGTATTTATTGGTTGATTAATAAATTAAAAAATATTTTAATATTTATTTTGTTTCATTGAAATCGTTATTACGGTCAGTTAATTTGAATGAATATATGGGGAAAAAATAACGAAAAATTAAATGATATTTAAAAAAAAAAGAAGAAAGAAAACTATATTACCGATCATTGTTATCAACAGCTGCTGTTGAACCAAATGAACTTGATGCGCTACTCGATATAATCGATACTGGACTAGGATTGCGTGATGAGGCTCCAGAACTTGGTTCAGATGCATTAAATTGGCGTGAAGTTGAAATTATGCTTGTTTGTCGTTGTTGCTGATGAGGTGGCTGTTGTTGTTGCGGCATTGCAATTAAAGAATTATGCTGTCCTGAGGGCGTAATTACTGGTTCATGATCACGATTGATAATTATTCGCTAAAAAAAATATTATTTATTATTTATTAAATTTGAATTTTTATAGAAAATTATTGAAGTAAGTTTATTCACCTGATCACCTTCAGCATTTCTTTCGGTTGTTATTGAAACAATGCGTGTTCGTGTTTCAGCCCGTCGACCCATCTGTCGTGGACGGTTAATTTCATCAACATTGAAATTTTCTATATAATTTAAATCAATTCTGGTTTGATTATCCTCTAAATCGGTCGATTGTTGATTATCTTCTGATGTTAAAATATCTGACAAATCAATATTTAAATTACTAATTTCTGATATTTGATTATCAGTTGATGATTGACAATGATCTAATGACGATTCAACAATATTTAAATTTATTGTTTGGCTACTGAGTCTATCTGAATTATTAAAGTTAGTTTGTCTAAACGGCTCTTCATAACACATATTCAATGGTGATAGATCATTCTCATTTGAATCATAGTTATAATTGTTCTGATTACAACTATTGATTAGAAATGGATTTGTTATATTTGTTGTAATTGATTGTTGTGATTCATCAGGAAATTGAACAATTGTTGATTCTTGTTGCTGGCAATGATCCGGTAACAGAATTGGACATGTTTTTCGCATTGAATTTCGTCTCCATGATGTAGTGTTATGACGATTTGTTTGTTGTGGTTTCTTTGAATCTAAAACAATTTAATAAAAAAAAGGATTATTTAGTCAAATATTGTACAAATTTGTTAAAAAATATTAAACAAATGCAAATTATTAAACTTAAATACATAGTAAAGTTCTTAATTCTTAATAATATTTATAAAATAATTTTTTTTTAACTTAACTGTTAAAGAGAAATAATTCAAAATTTAATTTATGAATAATAAAACAAATACCTAATTATTTTTTTTTTTAAATATTATTTTCTTTTTATTTTGTGCTGTTTTTTTTAACTCAAGTACAATACATAGTGCACGATAAATATATTTTATATATAACGGCAATATAATAATTATAAGGTACACAATTCCATGATCGTGTATTTTTGAAATAGAAGGTACTTTAAAGGTCATCATTTATTAATGAATGGTGATCTTTCAAATTTATATGTACAAAGTAAATTATTGTGAATTTTAATAGTTACTCAACCCATAAATGGTATGCGCAATTGAGCCTAGAATTCTTTATCTATATTATTTTGTGAATGACTAATCCAATAACCGTTTATTAAATTAAGTACACTTACATTTCTTTCACGATTAATAAATTTTATGTGATAAATTGTTAAAATATGTAACAAGGTATGGAAGTATAGCACGCACTCAACCATATTTAAAATTAAAATTAAATATTAATTAACTTATCAACCAAATGCAGAAATGCTTAAATGACTAAGAAATAACAATTTGGATAATATATAAATGAGAGTAAAAATAAATGAGTAATAATTGTTTTGTAATTTGAGGAATTACGTCGCACTGCTTTCCCTTACTTTTTATTCCAGAAATATGCAATATTAATGCTTTGGAACATAAGTCTGATATTCAGCAGACGGTATATATAAGGTGTGTATCAATGGATCATTGATATATTGTAGATATGGCTATGATTTCATATTAAATAACGCTTCTAATTAAACGATTATATAAATTTTAAACACCTTAAAAATAGACTGGCTTAACTAACTGTTTCAGAATTATCTGCAAAATAAACAGAAATTTGTAAAAAAAAAAAAATATATATCAGCTCAATGATTTTATAATTATTAAGAAACTTCCTCGGTTTTAAGATTATTTACACTAGAGAGCAAAATGAAAGCAACTATTAGAAATGGTAGGTACTTTAATTAATATAAAAATATTAATTCATCAGACAGATCTTTCCACCATATTTAAATTTATAAATTATTCTATGCTTTATTCTTTTGATATGAATGAATACAATTGGTGTTTTTTTTTTCTCTTTTCAACAAATATTTTATTAGTCCGAACGCACATTTTACATTGTTCTCAATTTCATATTGGTGACGACGATGATGCACAGATGATTACTTTAATTAAAATTTATTTCATTTTAATTTCATTGGGGTGTTAAGTTTAATTAATATAAATTGACGTGAAGTTTTGAATTTGAAGAAAAGAAATCTAAGTACTTATATACTTAATTTAAAAACAAAAAATATCGAATGCAGTAAAAACCCGATGTTGAATTCAATATTTTTCCAATAGAATCAACTGGAAAATTCAAAGTAGTTCCATGTTAAATATTTTTTTTTTTTTATAATTTTGATGAATTCTCAGCCAATTTATTTATTTTAAGTTTAACTTGTAATTGTTCACAATCATTAAGAATACAGAATGTTTAGTATATTTACTAATCATGCAATCTAAAATATAGAAACATTGTGTCAATACCTTAAGAGGGCTCTATGGCTAAAACCCTGTTGCGCGCCTTGATTTTTCTCGAATATGGCTGAAAATTATGATAATATTTTATATTATAATTGAAGATTGAACCTTTATTTCGTAGATGCTGGAATTAGAATTTTCATTTTTTGCTTTATTTTCAAAATAAATGACCTAAAGGGACGGCTTGCGCGCCTCGATTTTTCTCAAAACTGGCTGAAAATTATGAATACTTTTATAGTCAAAGTCTATGTGCAAAATATTATTTGCTTGCCATTATTTTTAAATAAAATAAAAATATTTACCGATGCGAAATAATGTCATTAAAAACACAAAACAATCCAAGTTTTTATTTTCTACATAGAAGTAATAAAATGGAAAAAAAAAGAAAAAAGGTAGTAACAACTTTCTATTCGCTTATTTTTCCATTTTTATGACTCAAAACATTAATTTAATTCTTAGTGTCGACGAACTTCGTCGAATATATGAAATTAAAATTAATCGGAAGTAGACATCATGCATGCATGGTAAAGCCATATTAGATTTAGAACCAATTGAGCAGAAAAAATAATCTAAATCATTTAAATTCATATGAGATGAATTATTTTTTTGGAAAACTAATGTAATAATACATAGTCGTAACTATGAATTAGTTTTACTTGCGATACTATTGATTAAGTATTTATAAAGCATTTTTTAATAGTTTTGAAAATTTTTACTATTACTTTCTAGCTAAACAAATTTAAATCATGAAAATATGCATAATTCTGGCATATGTATTTAAAGTGAGATGGATTTTATTAAATCTTTAGATTTTTGAATCGTGGCCTGAAACGAAAATTATATTTATGAATGTGTTTAGATATAAACTAGCTCTGCCAATAGATTGGTACACAACTTTTGTGCAGATAAAAATAAAATAAAAAAACACATAGTCAAATTTCTCAAAACTAAACAAAAAATACTTGATTTTTTTCAAATTTTTTCAAATATATCAAAAATATACAATGATAATTCTTTATGAGATTTCACTCTATCTGGAGACCAATATTCGTTTTGACATTCTTGTCCAGGGTTCAGTCATCAAAAATTATGACTGTTAAATTCATATTAGCAAAATCAAATAACTTAATTTTAACTACTTGATTTCTGCACTAATTAAACAAAAATTCTATTAATTAGGCTGTAAATACATATTTTTATATATATGTTATTTCGAACCAGAAAAGTAATTTACGGCAATTATTCGTTTGTTTTTAAAGAAAAAAATAAAATAAATAAAAAATTAAAAGATATAATGCTGGTGGGTGCTTTGCTAATAATATATTCTCTTAACCATTCATATTTTATTCAACCAGATTATGAACACAATACATTTTAAATCAACCAGCATAAAATTACAACATTCATATATAAAAAAAAAAAAAAAGTATTTAATAAATTTTTATAGTTGGTTGGTTGGTTGGTTGGTTGCTTGGTTGCTGGTTGGTAGGTAGGTCGGTCGTGTTTTGTTGTCTTATCTCTTGGTTTCCTTTGTGTTCAATTTTTATATTGAACATGATTCATTTCACGTTTATTCTACACTTGCAGCGCAAACCAAAGGTTTCCAAAAAGGCACACAAAAAATATCATCATCATATAAAAGCTTTATAATATTAGGTACAAAGTCTTTCAGTATAATAATAATAATTATATATCCGGAATAAATTTGTGTTGAACCATGCAGAATTTAATGGTAAATGTAAAAGTATATCAAATGGAATGATAGTGTGAAGACGGTAAGTTTTTGGAAAACGCCAAAAGACTTGAACAATAATCAAAGAAGATCAAATAATAGAGTGATAGGAAATACACCCCTAATATAGTGGCATTATTATAGATCTATGTGTTTTTGGTAACCAGATATAGCGATCAGCTCTAAAAAAAATTATTATTAAAAACCAAATTGTTAATTTCGAAGATAATACACCGGTACATGAAGTGTCTCATATTAATTCTTTTTCACTTTTTGTACCAATACATTTTTTACCAAGAGCCAATTTGTTGCGATTTTTACTAAGTTCAAGAATATTGGAATGGAATGATATTATTATATATAATGATTGAATCTACGATATAAAATTTTGGAATGAGTTTATTGATACTTTTTGGTTTAATACTGCCCGACATTAATGAAGCATCTTATTGAACTAAACTCAAATCTCCACCTTCTACAATTTTATTATTATTTTATTATTACTTGGCGTATGTAATTTTTTTTTTACCTCTTTGATTTCATTAAACTATTTTCTTGTTACTTTCAGCAATATATATATATAAAAATATGTATATACAATTCAAATCACGCATACATTATAAATATATAAATATGTATGAAACAATATTAAAAATGAACAGGTAGATGAGGTGGTTGAGACTTTTAGAGAATTATATAGACATTTGATTGTTATATTTTATGATAATGTTAAGCTAATATTATACCAAAGTCGACCGAAGTCAGTATGTTCACTTCAGATCACAACAGTTTAATGACTTTAGTGTTACATTTTATTTTTAGAAAAATCTTTTACAGTAGGCAAGTAAACATATAGAAAAGGTAGGTTACATTCGAGAATAATGCAATTCATTATTTTCTTGTATTTGTATATATATAGATTTTTGTCTTTTAAATATATAAATAAAATACGTAAGAAGGTAAATGATTTCAAAAACAGAAAAAAAGAATCATTCTTCTTAAATTTATTAATGTTAATTATAGTTTTTGTTTTTTTTTTTTTTTCTATTAATTCTTAATTAAATGTAATGATTTCTTAATGGAAGTTTAATTTTGATATAACGAGCAATCAATGAATAGGCAGGTATAGTTAACAAAGATTCCGTTCAGACATTTCTACAAATATACGGAACAACTGTACACCTATATTTATAAAATATTAGAATGGAATATAATGTAATTTTCGAGATATTTTTCGTTTCATTCATTTTTGAGAGTTGTGAATATTTTCATATAATCTAGCTGAAAATTTATTGCTGACGCTTCTTTTAATTAGATAATATTGTTGGAAAACGCATTTCTTTTTTTGAAAATGTGTATTGACTCTGAATGTGATTGGATGAATTTAAATTAGAAAGTGAATAGAGTTGATATTTGGGGCTTAAGAATATTCTAACATTGTTTGATATGTACAATGTAAGTACGTTGTACATATCAGACTATTGTAAAAATTTATAAGAATTATTAAATAAGACATTTAAAAAAAAAACGATTCTTACCTTTAAGTCGTAAATTGCATCTTGGTAGTGTTGACAGATCCTTAAGTACGCCAATTGTATTTCGAAATTTATGTCCACGTCCAAGTAATGTATTGTGATCATCATCAATACTGGTATTATTGATATTTCCGCACTGGTCAATATTCAAATCACTATTACTAATTTTTTTTAGAATGTCACTAATACCACTCGCACCTCGTCTATCTTCATTTAATACTTTTAATTCATCAGCAATTGCCACTGTTAAAGTTAAATTTGTACCAGAACTATCATGAATTTGTTGATCTTCGTGTTGTTTCAAATAATTATTTTCATTGTGTCCTTCGTTTAGATTGGATGGAGCAAAAATATTTGGCATTTCTGATTCTATATTTGAATCAACCACATTTAATAATAACAAATCATCAACATTATTAACCACATTATTTGCATTGTCTTTAGCTGGTGATGCTGAAGCAGATGTTGATGAAGTTTGCTGTCGTAGCTGTTCACAATTGTTACTATTATTACAATTAATTGTATTACAGCCACCATATGTGCATGTCAATGCATAATCGCGATCAATTTCTTCAAGGTATGCGTCCAATTCTAGTAAACAGTCTTCAACCTTTTCAGGGTCAAATTGTACAATTGTCGTTGCTTCATTATTATTGGTTAATAGATGTATGTTTTTGTCTTTTCTAGCATGAATTATAGCTGTGTCGTTGATGTTATCGCCACCAATAATTATATGATCAAGATTCGTAAGAATGGCATCAAGTTCACTATAAATTTGTGTTGATGATGTCGGCACATTATTACCATAATGATGATGGTCATCATTATCATTAATACATTTTCGAGTTAAAAGAGTTTGCAAAATTTTAGAATTACGTAATGTTGGTAACATTTTTAATAAATGCTTTCGTCGTTGTTCCGGTCTTAATGTACAATATGTACCCAGTCTCTTAAATTCTCTAATCGATGTTTGATGTTGTTCATTATTAGTGCCATTTGTAGTATCGCTGTTATTATTAATGCTATTGTTTTCTTTCTTTAACAATGTACTACATTGTGAATGTCGTTTTGGAAATATTATATTTCCATTATTGTTTCCATTTTCAATTGAAACTTCACAATCATTATTATTGTCATTATCAATTAATGTGAATTCATTTCTGTTAATTTTATCCAAAAGCTGTTGATTTATTGCCTCAACTATTTGTGGTGATTTTTTAAATAGTTCTATATCGGTACCATCATCAACATCACGATCATTTAAATCAATAAGATCACCTTCAGCAATGCTGCATGGTGTAGGAGATGTTTTCATAATCAAATCATTATTTTGACTATTTAATTCAGCTATTGATTTTGCTGATGAGCATGTTTTAACAATTACTGATTTATTATCCAATAGAAGATCTATGTTTTGTGACGAATAATGTTTATCATCAGGAACTATTGACTTATTATTTTGCGGAAAATTTTTTGACCGTTTCATTGTACAAAAACTATCAATATTTGTTGACGATGTTGGTTGTATTTTGTGTGGAAGTATTTGTTTGTCATCATCACCGTCACTGCGTCGACGTAATGCTTTCAACGTACAATATGCATTTAAATTATTCTTTTCTGCCATATTGCATGTAATGACGTAAGACAATTGAAAATTAAATTATGTAATCGGCATTCACACCGATTGCTGTTGATTTTATTTTGTTGCAATGTAACAGCCCCATTTAAAACCAATTAACATTTTAGTTAGATTAAATTACATGTTTTTATTTTTAGTTATTATTTTTCTTCTTTTTTTCTACATGTTTTGTTTTAAATTTAATGTGGAAAGAAAAAAAAAATCAGTCACACATTTTATAATATGTTTAATTTGCTTAAATACTTTGTATAATTGAACACTGACTATAACTGACCTAAATTTCGATGCTGCGCGGTATTACACTTTTACATTATATTTTATTTATTAAAAAATAATAATAATAAAAAAAAAACAGCTTCACCACAAAACAATTTTTAATACTGGCTGATTAGTGATTTCTTTCTTTTTTACGTTTTCTTTTAACTCACCTCTGTATTTATTTATAATATAGAGGAATTCAGCATGTATTTCATTTGGTATATTACATCATTTAGGAGATGTTGTTACACATTTATTTATATTTTTAGTTTTATTTATTTATTATTATTATAATTTTTTTTTTTGTAAATATTGCACTTTGTTTTTTTTTTTTGTTTTGTTTATTATTATTCGCAAAATACGAATTTTATTTCTGTTTATTTATTTTTAATTAATTTATTAACAATATCCTAATTTATTGTTGTAATATCTACTTATACCGCATTAATAAATTGTTTCTTTTCCTAAAAACAAAATTATAGAATTTTTTTTTTATTAAAAAACACTTTAAACAATAATTTTTTTATATTACTATTTCTATAATAGATGTTGCACGCGGTCACATGCTATTAAATTGTATGTTTTATTGTGTTAAATGTGTAAATTTGAATGTTATTTATTCAATTGATCATCAATCATCATTCCGTTTCATTTAAATACATAAATAATATCGTTTCATTAACAATTTTATTATTCGTTCATAGATAACGTTTTTTATTCTTCTGTTTTCATCTTTGTTTTTTTTTTTTTTAAATAAAGTGACTTGATAAGAGGATAAAATGCAATTTGAAAATTATTTGGTCAAGCCAAAGAAAAATGTATTTCAATCAAATTTTAGTGTTAATCTGTTGAAATAAAATTGAAATTTTTATATCGTATCGGTTTATGTTTCAAATCAGAAAAACAAAATAATAATGTCTCAATTTTCTTGTTCTTGTCCATAAGATTTAATATTACTTTTATTAAAGAAAAAAAACATTCTCAGCAATTTTTTTTTGTTATTCAATTTACAGTAAATACAAATGAAAATAAATGATAATAATTGAAAGAAAACAAAACAAAAAAAAACAAAAATGTGAAACCATAATGTTGAGCTCATCAGATTTACAACAGAGTAAAATTATTTATAATAAAAAAAAATATATAAGAATATATTAGATTAAGGTAATTGCGGTGATAGGTAAATAGGTTAACAGTGGTTTTTACAGAAAATTTAATAGTTTACCCAGATGATTATAAATATAAAAACATAACTATTACCATAATAATAATAATAATGCAATTTAACGGTTTATTATATGCCATTTGGTTTGTTAGTAATATGGTTTTATTTTATTACATTATATTTTGTATGCTTTTAGTTGGTGTTTTGCTGTCTTAGATATCGCTAATAACCTAATTTTTAAATGAATTAATTTCTTATTTTTCTTCTTTTTTTTTTGTACTTATTTCTATTGCAATATAAAGTGTGTGGTACGGTGTGTTGCTGTCAGTAAATAATATATAGAAAACGTTTAATTATTATTATTAGGTCATTTGTTTTAGGAGATAAAAAGAAGTTTTTTTTTATTCTCTTACCTCGAAAAGAATACAAGACATTTAATGAATTTAAAATTAAAAAAAATAATAATAATAAGAAGAAATAAACTGTATTTTAAATTAGAAAAAAAAAACGCTATTTTGTTACGAACTTTAAATTTTTTTTTTTTATTATTTTTTAAGTGAACCTACAAAGAAAGAAGTGGAGGCTTTATAGCTAGGTCACAGAAGCCATTTCGCTATAAGTGTATCGTATATCTATCGTTGAATAATTTAATATATATATATATATATTTTTTTTTAAATGAAAAGTAGATCAAATGTTGAATTGTTTGATTGGTCAATATAATTGCAATTAGGTCTTTTCAATTGTGTTCTTTTCTTAAATTGCTAAGAGGCGATAATTCATCTGACAATGGATTTTTAATAATAATATTATTCATACATAAAGGAAAAACTTCCGATAGGCAATTGTTGATGTAAGTTAACTATGTTACAGTGTTATTGGTATGATATTATTATAGTTGCACAAAGTTCTGGACCAAATTTTCATATTCCAATTCTTCTTAACAGCATTCTAATTTTTATTTTTTTTTGAAATTTAATAAAAGAATTAAAAAAGCTAGATAATATTTTATGTGTAATGTATTTTTCTATTGTTAATTTCTCTATTTGTTTTTCTAGAATATCTAAGAAATTTCTCACTTTTAATTTATTCTTAGAAAAAAATTTGACGCGTTTTATAATTTTTGAAATATCAAATAGACAATGAATTCTACAATTTTATAATAAGCCAGAATGGGCGCCCAACTCACAATAAATTACAATATGTTTAAATAATGTCCAATTCACAAATCACAATAAACAATATTGCGATGTGGATACACGAGTACAGTGAGTATCTACTTGTTTTAACTTAACAATCAACCTATCGACTAAAAATATTATAACTTGCAAGATATTCTTGTTATGTTGCTGTTGCTGTTGTGTATACAAACAAGGTGTTTAACAATTAACACATATATATACACATATCGGGTGATTGTAGTAGTAAATTGCTGTTGGCTGGTAGAATGGTTCATATGGTATAAATGATGGATATTTATAAATAAATATAAGTAACTGTAGTTTTGTTGTTTTTCATTCATTGTGAATGAACTCTCAAGATCAAGAACAAGTTTTTTCGGTTTTTATTATTTTTTTTTTATTATTAATATTTTTTTCTTGTGCTTTTTTTTTCTTCTTTTTGTTTGTTTGTTTGTTTGTATTTGGTGCTTGTATGCGAATAAATTACCAGATAAATTATTATTAATCAAATTAAAAAAAAATCGAAAATATTTCATAGAAACAATTTTAGTAATAAATGTTGTAAGAAAAAAAGAAATAATTGTGTGTATGATTTTGGAGTTTGCCATGGAACGCTTCCAGGTGTTTTAATATTTATTCAACACACAAAAAACAAATACGATATATTCATAATATATGAACTTTTAATATTGGTCACTGCAAATTTAAATAAAATTTAATTTTCTTATTAAATTAGTTTTATGCTGTTGTATTTTTGAATTGAACTTATTTTCTTATTTATTGTAAAAATGACCTAATACAAAACACTCATAATATGCACTATAGTTTTCTTTCCATGCAAATAATAAAGTGGAACTTCTATCGTTTCTTATATAAAATTTCAATTAAATTAAAGACGAGGGGAAAAAAACACCTATTTCCGAAATATCGATTATTAATTATATTCAATTTAAAAGGAAACCAGAAACCAGAAATCAAAATTCAACAATCAACCTTCAATCGTTTGTCACAAATATACAATTATTAATTTATATATTGAAAAAAATAAAAATAAAAAAAAAATCGAAATAAAAACCACAGTCTTCGCGCAATTACAAATATTTTACTAATAATTAATAATACCTACAAATAAACTTTTGAAAAATTAATAATAAACCTTGACGAGTTTTTTTTTATGCAATTTTTTCTTCTGTTGTTTTGTTACCTATGTGTTATAATCTACACATTGAATTTATCGTGATATGTTAAATACACATACGTTGATATGCTATAATCAAATTAAATGAGCGATAAGGACATTTATTGATTGAATGTTGTCAGGTACTCATCATTTTACAAAACGTTAATTTATAAAGTTCAACAGTATTCAATAGCTGATGAGAGGTTTCTTTTTTCTTTATTTTTTTTTTTTAATTAATCGGATATTAGGTTTTTTGCCACTAATTTAAATGACAGCTCGTATTTATCGTACTATTTGGATGTTTTAATTTTTAACCAAAAATTGGTTCTGAATAAAAGTAACGTCATTATCGAAAATAATAATGATGTATTCGTACCGTGAATCGTAATTTGATATATATGTATTTTAATAAAGATGCCATACTGAAAATGTTTCATTCAAGTGATTACAATGAAAAAAAAAGAAGAATAAAATGCTTCAAAATTCTAGAGAGATTAATGCAGGATGCAGTGCTGTTATTATTCTACATATATACAGACGAGTTCAATACCTCTTAACAAATATATTCCGGTCTCAAGAAAATCCCTTATATGAAGAAATAAAGGTTTTACGTTTTTTTTTTTTTTTGATCACCTATAATATTAACAAGTGATTCTCTAAAATATTAAAAATACTTAAGAGGATCAATATAATATTATACAGGATATCTTCTATATTCTCGTTAATCACTTTTCATATATTCGCGAAATATTTTTAGCAGTATTTTTAATATTTTAAAAGATTTTTTATTTTCAAATATTTTAATTTCAAATTACAGAGGATCGTTTAATAATAAAATGTGAAAAATGCATATAAGGGGTACTTATTTAAAACTCGGTATCACGGTATCTCGGTATGGTGTGTTAAATTCGGTATTCTCGGTAGTCCGTATATTTTTCCATACAAAATAAATACCGAATTTAACATACTTTATCGAGATACCGAGTTTTTAATGAGTACCCATTATGATATGAATTTGGTTTCAAAGCACTACTTTTTATTCATTTTGTCACAAGTAATATCCTTTGAATTTAGCGTATAGAAAAATCAACAATAAAATTTACCAAAATCCATCAAGTTAAGCATTTCCAACAGTAAATCTAATCTAATTCAGATTCCATATAAGTACAAATATATAAGCTAATACATAGTCACAATTCACACAATTCAATTTCAATTAATCATATAACTTTAGTTCTATGGTTTTATTATTTTTTCTTTTTCTTTTTTTTAATTTTTATCATCATTACGCCAACATATTTTTTTAATTTAAAGAGGAATTCGTAAATCTATTTATAATTTTATATAATATTTTTTCAAGCGAAGCGTTGAATACATTTTCATGGTCATATCTGAAGACTAAAGATAGACAATAACTAAAACATCGAGTACAACATTTACGTTCGAAGTATTAAAATATGATCATAATAATAAATTGAAAAACCAAATATTTTAAAACACCTGCGAAATGAATAAATAAGACACTTGCGTGCTATTTTTTTTAAAATTATATGTTTTCGATAGCATTTAAGTATTAATAAGCGTATTACATTTCTATGAAGTCATTCTTTTTGCTTGATAATTCTTTTTCTTTTCCTTATTTTAAATGGAAAAAAAGTCGCGTACCGAATGCATTTAAATCAAACATATTTCATTATAACTGCGCTAACCATTTAAATAAACATTTTGTTTATCTTCTTGATTATTAAATGCAAATTTAATTCATAACAAACAAAAATGTACATTGTACAATTGTACATCTAAATAATTGAATAAAAGTCTCTTTTCTTACTTTCTAACTTCCACGAAATTGAGGTTTTGTTAAAAAATATTTTAAATCAGCAATACTTCTAAATATTAAATAAATTTGCATTTCTTCCACACGGTGCGTATAAGTATCATAATTTTTAGTTAAACATTTGTCATTCTTTCAATTTGTGTTTTTTTTTTTGAACTTTGAATAATTTTTTTTTCCAGTATACTTAGATCAGTGATATTTAGGTGTGCGTGCTGCTCTTCAAATAAGTGAACAGATAGTTTGGTATTTCTTCGTTTATTTTTTCTATCTTTTTTTAAAATTTTCAATGAGCATCAGATATTGATCAGCATTTATGTTATAGTTTTAGTTATTTGAAGGTCAATCTATATATTTTTACGTCATATTCAAATGCCCATGACTCGAACTAAATTAATAATAAAAAATAAAATAATTAGAATAAAATCAAGAATTATGAGAAAATATTGATTGAATAATGCTATAATTTGAATTCGTTTTAATTAAAACAAATATGGAAGATAACTCCGAATGCAATCACTGAAAGAAAATGTTGTTTTCTTTTCTATATATAATTCAGCGAAAATTATTTCGCCAAATTTTATAGTGAAGCGATACATAATAAAGTCAATTAAAAACACTTAAAAATCGATACCAATTACAGTGTCAATACTCATTCTATAGAATAATTAGCGATGCTGTGTAAACTGTAAATATAAAGTCACGCTTCGTTTGTGATGAGTCAAATTTTGAAAATACCATTAAAAAAAAATGTGTAAATAAAAAAAAAAAAAAATCACCTAAAACTGAAGGTTACATAAAAATAAGATTAATTATAAGATTCCGGTGATCTCATTGTCCAATGTTTTCTGTAACACATTTTCAAACGAAAAGGAAATAATATGGTATATAAATAAATTGGTATTAATTCGGATTTGGCGTACGTGGAATATTTCTTTAAACTATATATACATAAAGTATTATAAAGATCGAAAACCACAGAATTGAAATTGATTGATGGCAAATACTGCAACTGCGCAACCACACCGTCGTACATATTTATAATTTAGAAAGTATATAAGGTCAACATGAATTTGTTCAAAAGAGGCAAATCGTGTTATATTTATGAAAAGTAAATATTGGTATCAAAAACCAACCGCACAACATGAACGTAATTATTATTACTTGTCTTGTCTACGCGCTTTTTTTTTTTTTCATTTGCCTCAAATTCAATTGAGACGAGGAAGAATGTTAAATTGTGTGCACATCAACAGCGGCATTATCGTTAAAGAAAAAAAAAGCAACAACAACTATAACCGGTTTTAATTTTTGGTAACTTGGGTGCGAATTATTTACATCTTTACAACTAATCCATCATCTCTGAAATCGATCAATTAGATTAATAAAATATATTTAAAATTTACACGCAGTTAAATACCATCTTGGCATAATTTTATATAAAATTAAAATTTATAAGAGTGCGAAACGATGAATTTTATGAAGCACTAAAAAGATTACTCGTGAAATAAAATTATCTAACACAGTTATTAAGATGCAAGATGAGGAATGAAAAATATATAATATATATTTGAATATGTAAGTAAGTACTTGTTACAACAATAAAAAGTAGAAAATTGCGGAAATGACCTCTTTACTTTTAACGCGCTTAATCTATCATATATTCGGATACAATGTAATGTGCGCAAAATTTAAATATAAGATAATTAATTATATTAATAATAAATAAAAAATGTGCTGAAGAAATTACAGAAAATATTTGAAACTTAAACTTTAAAGCGACGTAACTTTTTTTTTTCATTTTGGCTTTGACCTTTTCTTTCGAAAAATTTAGAAACCGTTGTCCAATTTATAAAAACAACGTTATGAAATGTAATGCGCTTAAATTGATAAAAATTATAATACTTACAAAAAAAAAAAAAATTGGAAGCGAAACGATAAATTTTTGTTCACGTTTGTCTACGCGGCAAGATATTTATTTATATGTTTTTTTCTTAATAGAATTTTATTTCCACTCTGAGGCCATACAATTTTTTCTACGGAAATCTTTAAAAAGTGATAATATCTTCATGACTTTTACATGTTAAAATCGAACATCTGTTTGTCACGAGTATACATTTTTTTTATACAATATAGAATATACAATGGGTTTCAGAAGACACAACAATTCATTCGAATTTGTTCAAATATTTATCATCGCCTCTGAATTTTCCGCTTTTTATACATCCTTTAAGCCTTCACATCCATAAAAATTGCTGACGATAGTTTATTCAGGCTTCAAATGAAATTTTTCTTAAATTTATAATTGATTCTTTTTCATGTTTTTTTTTTTTCATTTCAAATTTCAGCTAGATTGGTTTATGTAAATATCGCGTATAAGTGTAAGAACAACAGTCACATTTTTCAAAGGTGCCGCAACGCTAACAAACATATTTATTATAATGAATTTAAAATTCTAAAAAGCGAAGAAAAAAAATTTACAAAATATATTTGCAGAAAATTATTAAATAATCCATAATAATATTGCGCACACCAATATTTCGTTACGCTGTGTTAATGGTTTTAAAAAGTTTAAAAAAAAAAAACAAAAGAAAACAAAAATATCTGTACAATACAAGAAGAGTAAGTATGAAAAAAGTCATCAAAGCATAAAATAAAGGCAAAAAAAAACAAATTCCTACGCAATCTTATATCATTTTGTTGTTACTTTTGTGTTTCTATATCAGTACACATACCATGAATATATATATCACCGTATGTAAGTTTGTTTTGTAAAAAAAATATATTTTGTTTAACTCAAAATATGGTTTGTATCTATTTTAGTGTGTTAAAGAACTGCGTGGTAAAATATCTTTTGCTACCATTGATGAACATTGTCGCTCAGAATAAATAACAACATATTGTTTGTGTTGGTATTATGCCACAAAATGCACACATGACTAAATCTGAGACATGGTGTTTTATATCTAACATTGATTTAATTATAACGTAACAAATCATAAATATTAATATATTAAAATAACAAAACGGTCGGGTACACTCAATTCACTTTAGTATTGGTTTTGTACATTCTGTTAATATCTTAAGTTAAATTGAGGATGATTAAAAAAAAAGAAAAAACTACCTCATTCATCTTTTGCTCAAAACAATAAGAGAAATCTGAAAATTTAAATCTAATTTTGTATGCTTGAACTAAACACTTTCCATTAGCTATTATATTTTATAATATGTTTGTACGATCCAACATAATTACATTACACTTATATAGAAACTGACAGAAATACTGAGATTATACAAAATAATGTAGTTAGTTGATACACGCTTGGTGAGTTTTGGTTGCTTATTTACTTTTATGTTTTATTTGTTTTTGGTTTTATGTATTGTCTTATAACCACCAAATTTATTAATAGGTTACGTGCAGCAAAGAGGAATTAAAATGATTTTGTTTCTTCAATCGAATGAATAGTTTTAGGAGTGCTACCTACGATTACAACTATATTAAAAATGAATTGTATTTTAATGTAAATGCCACTGAGATTATTTAATAGGAAATTGTTTTTATGGAATATTTTTTTTTTTAAATAAGTTTTGTGATAGTATGTGAAGACTGAAGACAGTAGACAAATACTCTATGAATAATTAGTAAACTTTTTTATTATATATATTGTGACGTATTATTATTTAATATTATGTACCATCATTTTCTATTTAAAGTCGTGGTTGTCCAAAATGCTTTCTATAATGCGACAAGTACGATTTATTTTCAAATTTAATACAACTAACACGTATAAATATTGTAACGTACGTATATATCGTAACGTATATTGTGACGTCTATACAGGATACTTGGATGTGACTCATCCATACACTAATTCCACTCTTTACATTCCTTGTTGCGTTTTAATGATGACTCGATAAAGGTGAGATCTGAACGAAAATCGAGTATAAATAAAATAAAGACAAAATCGAAACCGGCATCTTGTAAAGCTATAGAACAAAGATTCAATAAATAAAAAATCTATATTGAAATCAAATAAATAAATAGTAGCGATTAAGGTAAAATCTATACAGATTAAATATAAATATTGGGTGTCAATGCGATAAAGGCTTTTTTACCTTTATTGAATTTCTTTACTAATACTACGACATTAAAAAATCTATATCGCATGGGGAACTGCAGATAGGACTTAAGTAAATTCTATAATCTTGCAGTAAATTAATAAAGAGCGAAAAGGTTTAAAAAAAAAGTAATTCTCTGGAAACTACTAAATACAAATTATAATTTTGTATGACAGAGAAGAAGTGCTGGGTATTTAATAAAATGCTGTTAAGCCCATAGCATTCCAGTCCTGTTCTAATAGAGTATCGCTGTCCCGGCTCTGATTATAAAACACCATATATTTGAAGCCTGAACATTATATTTTAATTGAAAATGCGGCGGAAATGTTTTAACATATAAAAGTTATATAGTCTGATGGATAAAGATGCTATAGCGAGCTAATAAAATTTTACATTCATTAAATAAAAATATCAAAATTAAACAAGAAAAAGAGATGTCAAACATTTTAAATGCGTTACGCGTGTATAAAAATGCACTGAATTGAATATATGATGTTTATACTTTCCCATTATAAAATCATTATCTACTCGAAATGAGCACAGCATATCTAATTATATATTAATGTAGGGATTAGAGTGCCCGTGCACCATGCGTGTCGCGCGTAGTTGAACATCATTATTGAGAACAGAACAAAAGATTAGTGTTTTTTTGTTTTTCTTTTTTTTTATTGTAGAAGTTAGATTGATAAATAAGTTCTGTTTTTAAATAATATCTCATTAATAATTTTATTTAACATGTCGATAAAATGTGTGTACAAACAATTTTTTTTATTTATATACTTTTTAGTGTGTTTAAAAATAAATTAGAAAATATTATATTCATTCGAAGCATATTTGGGCGTCGTTGATTAATCATTATTTGATTTTATTATTATTTTTTTTTTTTTTATTGACTTTTAATAATAGGAGAAATTATCAGTAAAATAAACAATATGACTAATATTAATAAAAAAATGCATTCATAATTAAATGATCTCTTTAAATAGATTGATTTATTACTTGATTCTAGCTTGTAGACGCATTGTTTCTTTATCACAATATCGAGACGCATTTCAAATCATTTATTCAAATGAATATATTAATAAATATGGTTACGAAGTACTACTTAATTAGCCCTTTAATTGCCAACTTTCTTACTTTAAGCGCATTGCCAAGTGCGACATGACGTAATCCATAGAATATTTATTACTATAACTATAAAATCCACTATAATTGCAATAAAAAAAATTGTAATAAAAAAGTAAATTGAAATGTTACGCCGGTTAATTTAAAGTTTAAACTTTATGAAATGCGGTTGATCAAAAATACTTATCTGCAATTTGATCATTAGATATAAATGTACGATCCGCTCTAGTATACATTTTTTTTATTTTTTATTTTTTTATTAATTAATGTTTATATTGTCTAAATTCTAATTAAAATATAATTTTTTAATCAATATTTTTCTTTTTTTAGTTTAATCAACTTATGCGACATTTTCTTTTATCATAGATTGGTACATATTTAATTTTTCTATATTAGACATAAAAAAATTATTATCAAATTTTATTTACCTTCAATTTATTATTTTATTAGTTTTATTTGGTTTGTATTTTCGATAAGCAATAGGTACTTACTGAATTATTATACAAATAAATGTTTTTTTTTTTTTTTTTTAAATTAGTTTTAGTTAATGCAATAAATATACCTTAGATTCGTCTAGTTAAAATAAATTTGCACAAAGTTACACAAAATTAGTGAAATTGCAATATAAAATCAAATTATACAAAAAAATAAATAAATAAAAAAAATGAAATAAAATATTATTGATGAATAAATCGAATAATGCGATTGATGCTAACAATATTTTTTATATTTTTCTATAATTTCAATTTGATCTTTATTTGAATATTTATAAAGTTACACTGCACAAATGTTGATCACACGCACACGCTTCATCGATTAATATTTAAATATGATTTTAATAATAATACAACATTATTACAACTAAAAAAAAAAAAGAATAAACAAAACAACAAATTATTATAAATTAGCCATCTGTTGTTAATGTACTAATTTCATCATAAACTTAATGATTTTTCTATTGTTTTTATAAATTGGGTGATAATAAACGCCAACAATTCACAATAAACACATAAAACTCAATACACACACAAATATTTACATGCAAACAATAGCCGACCGAACTGATTGGTTAATAATTGTATTATTTCAAATACTTTGTAATTAATTTAAATGCAATGTACAGTGTACACACTGATTGGAATCACTGTATCTACATTTAAAAATCACTTAAGATAATAAATAGTTTAGTATTGATATTCGTTGCATTTTATTCTTAAAAATATTATTTAAGAATTTTCAAATTTACTTTTAAAAATATTTTTTATTACAAATATAATTTAATAGAGCATTCAAAGTAAAACCACAAAATATATACACATATATATTATTGAAAAAAAAAAAAAACCAAAACCAAAACAGGAATGAACGGACGGACCACTTACTTACACAAACGCTTAAACCAACCGATTGCAATCAACAGCAGAAAGCAACACAACTCACTAACTAGACGAAGAGGTACACAACCTAACTTAACCCGTCCACTTCATTCTAGCTTGCTACGTAAATTTTTCGTATTGTTACTTTTGTACTTGTTGTGCTTCAACAGCCAGTCATTCCCACTATCTTTTTAATTCTTGTTTTAGTTTCATTTACTGCTGTTGTTTATTTCTTTAGTCTCTTATAGAGTTAGTTTTGTTTTAGTTTTGTGTGGTAAGTACAACAATGTATTTGTAAGTATACTACTCTATACAAAACTTTAAAAAAATAAAACAAAAAACAAATAAAAATATTTTAAGAGAGAATTAATTTTTTTTTTTGTACAATGTAGAGCTTGAGTTTCCATTCTCTTCGTTTTATATTATAAAATACGCGATATATTTTCTATGCATATATTCGATATTTAATATGAATGTGGAATGATCGAAAATATAAGTAAGTATGCCGATCAGCAACAACAACAAAAATAGATAAATACTTAATATATATTTTAAATAAATAAATATGAACTCAAACAGACGATTGCGTATATGCAAGTGTGTTATGTGTGTTATGTCTACTGGCAGTTACTTAATTTCTGGTAAGTGGTAAGGTAAGTATCATCATCTAAGTATTGTTGTCTTTGGGTCTACGATCGATTGATCATCGTCGTTTGAATATATAATTGTGTTGATCTGAAACTGTTTAGACATTACATTATTATATAGAAAATATTGACAGTATTTTATCTTTTTTTATTTCAACTTGAATATTAATAGCTATACATATAACATATAACTATTATATATAGGTATAAAAATCAGTAAAACAAGTTTTTCTTTTTTGCATTTTCGTTTATTTATTGCGATTCTTAATGTCGTCGTGTGTAAGTATTCATTCAGGTAAGTTAAGAAATTCTTATTAAAAGGAATAAAAATATTGAAGTACAAAGAGCGTCTTCGCTCTTGTGATTGAGAAGATGCAGAACCAAATACAAATTTCCTTTGATACAAAATTAAAAGACTTAGGTAATAAAAAAGTTTCGATGTTTTATTATGCTGCCTAAAACTGATAATGATATTGAACTGAAATAGGATATAAATAGTGATGATTTTGGTTTTCTGATCATTTCTTCAAGTTGAATCTAATTACAGGACAAAGAATATAATTAAAGCTTATTAATTAAAACAAATTTTAGAGAATTTATATCAATTTTTTTTAGAGAGAATCGTTTGAGAATAGATGCAATATGCTATATGCACCATTTTTCCTTCAAAAAGAAATAAGATTAATAATAATATATAATAATAAAATGTTTTTTTTTTTTTAAATGTATGAGCGTTTATTTTATAATTCATCCGCAGCTAAGTTTGTTTTGGGAACTAATTATTCGTTCACTATAAGTATTACCCATCATTAAAATAAAAATAAATCTTTTTGTTTTGGTCCAAGTGTTTAAGAAATTCGATTATTGAGATATGTGACATTTAACACAAGCAACAGGTTCATTAAAAAAAACTTTCTTTGTTTATTTATTTTTTTTTTATTATTATGCAGGGTAGAACGAGAAACTAAATGTAACTGAATAAGCCGGGGTATAAGTTCTAAAAAATTGTCCCATCCTATTATTAAGTATTTTATTAACTGATAAAAAGCATAAAAAGATTATTATTAATCTGTTTAGATTAATTGAATACTATTTATTTCTCCATATTTCCTAAAATTTGAAATTAAGTATTTTTTTTTCATTTATCAAACGTTTCATGAAATTAAACGAAATGTAGAAACTTTTCAATGAAACGTTTCAAAAATGTTGAATTTCATGAGCACTACGAACACTGTTAGTGAGGTATTGTATTTCAAAACTAATTTTGTTCGTACAAAATAAGTAGGGGTCAATCAGATGATTTTCCTCGCCGAGCCCATGCTTTGGAATGTATAGTAGGGTGGATCGACTTTTTTAGAACTGCCGGTACCATTATTTTCTGAGTTGCATTTTGTCTCAAGATTACCGTCATA
>JAABKK020004478.1:0-27190 GCA_011634745.2 Catotricha subobsoleta
TGACTCGGTTTGGAATTAGTGGTCAAATGGGTTGACTCGTTTTCGATTTAGTGGTCAAATGGCTTAGCACGTATTGGGAGAACACCGACGATATGTATATTCTTTGAACTGCTTTCAGTTAAATATATATATATATATTTAATTTAGGGCCAGAGTAGGAATATATCGTTTAACTAGCGTTGTGGTTCAGTAGACTTTTTGATTATTTGGCGTAATTTAAATTCTGTTAATTTAAACCGCGTACATTGGATAAACCGGCCCTTGTGCATACATTTTCGCTAAAAAATAAAAAGTAAAACTATAAACTATCATTTATTTAAAAAATTAACAATATTTTATCGTTAAAAATAAAATCAAAAATGTGACGGTAATAAAAAAAAAAAAATGCTGTAAAATCCTTGCTGAGTTTATTGATCAGTTTATTCATCTTCTTCTTATGCGATTATATTTCATAATTAAATAATAAAGGCTTTTAAGTGCAGTAATTAAAAAGTCTAATAGCTTGTGTATTTGTGGTGGAACAGAGCTACTTATTACCTATCTATCTAGTCAGTCATTAAAAAATTTTAAGCGGGGTTCGTCGCTTAAAGTCTTTCTTACAATAAATTTACACAAAAAGTTGCGCATATTTTTTTTTTTATTATCATCAAATAGTTATATTTGTACAAGAGTAAAGAGATTCCTCTTCGTTTTCACAATTTTTTTTTCTTCTCTTCAACTCAAGTATAAAAAGAATTTGTTCTGATCTTAAGTAAGCAATAATTTACGTTAAATAAGAAATAATCGAATACAATAAAATGCTTCTTTTTTTTATTCAAATAAGAAAGGTTGTTAGCGAACCGATAAAATACAGGATTAACAAACATTCATGCAGGCACCTAATAATACATTTACATATTTGTATTAAGAGTCAATTTCACGATGGAACGATGCCGTAGTATTTGTGTATTCAGAACTATACAGTGAGCTCGTATTATTTATATTAAGTTGCTCTTTTAACTTATTATTATTGTGATTATAAACATGAATTATGTTCGCGTAAATTCAGACAAAGTAAACATGATTTTATGACACGGAGGTAAAAATTGTGTATTTCTTGTATTATAAATTAATAACCACTTGCGTCTCCATGATATTAAGCGAAAAAATATTGTAGTCGCAAAGAAAACAGATGAGAAAAGAATTATTTAAAAGGAACAAAAAAAACTAAAATGTTGCTATAAATTATATTTTAGTTGAGTTTTGTAGACGACGGTTTATTGTTATGTGTGGAGACATTAAAATTTATGATTTAATTTTAAACAAAAATAATCATAAGAAGTATGAGAAATTTATTTATGGTTTCTAGGATCTAATGCTTATATGTAACTTATTCTACTTGCTACTCGTCGCATAACTTTTCGTATTGCTCTGAACGTTTCATTGTAGTGATTAAAATAACAATTTATTATGAATTGGTAATTTTATTTTACATAAAATTGTAAGTAAAAGCATGAGCAACAACATTTATTTTTTTATTTTTTTAATAATTAAATCTATTTAAAGGATTACGTGATTTACGGTTGGTAGATAAAAACAACATAGACCATTATACAGAACAATTCATGTAAGTTTTGTTTTTAGTAAATCAGTAAATTTTATTTAAAATAACCAGTGTTCCAATTGTTTATTACAGTCAAGCTACCAGAAAATTTATTTCGAAGCTAATAGTAAACAGTAATTAGGTTGATTCTCACTTTTTGCCAAATTTTCTTCGGTTCTTGGAGTTTCTTTCTTAAAGCGTTATTCGGTCGTTCATTATTTTGTTAATAGTTTCGTTCATCAGAGCTAACACATAGCAGTAATTTTTGAAGTTGGTTTGGCTAAACGTTAATGTATCTAATAGTACGTCGTCGAGTATATTTCATCTTTTATCGGTATTGGCGGTTCTAGATCATTGCACTCCAGTATATATCATCTTAAATTTTGAATTAACGCACCTCGAGAATTATCGCCCTAAATGTTTTTTTTTTAATCTACATCATTTTTATATAAACAAAACCATAAATTAAAATCAAAACATTGCACAGCATGGAGTATTTCTTTTTTTTTTATAGACTACTTTATCGCTTAATAGAATAAATATGGCTAAAAAAAATCTTGTCCCCGAAAATTAATTAGTTGACCCAAAAAATAAAAAAATGTCCCCAAATTGTGAACAGAAAAATAAATTTGGGAACCAAAAAAATTACCCCAAAATTATTAAAATTGCCATTATTAATAAAATGTTGCTATATTACAGATTACTTACATTAAATGAATTATTTTATTTTTGAATATACAAATTTTCATCTTAAATTTTATTAAAAAATAAAATTATTCACCATTCTGACATCTAGCACTATTTTACTCTATGCGCAATTCCCCCGCTAGAGCTCAGCGGAAAATGAATTTTACACACGTCCACTTCTGACATTCTTACATTATTTTACTCTTTGCTATGATTCCTCTTTTCATGTTCACAATTCTCAAAATCAGCCCAGGAAACGTATACTGCATACACCATTACGAGTCCACCATTCTGACATCTAGTATTATTTCACTATTTTCATAGTTCCCCACAGCGGAAAATAAGTTCTATAAACATTGAATTTGCAACGATTCCACTATTCATTTTCATTTGCTATCGAAATAGTGGGGTTCATTTTTTTTTTTTTTTAGTCGCTAAATTTATTTTTCTGTTCACAATTTGGGGACATTTTTATAATTTTTGGGGGCCACTTTTTCATTTTTTGGGGACAAGATTTTTTTTTTTTATAGTCATAATATTTATGAGCCAATAAATATTAAAAAGTAGTAATAATTATTTTTACATGTTATTCCATATTTGGGACAATAATTCAATATGCGGGATGATAATTAATAACCGTATTGTCCAAATAAGTTCCTTCATATAACTATATGATAATGTTTCATAATATATAGCAACTAAATATAGTTAATATCCAATTGCAAGTGGTTAGAGCTTCATATAGCACATCTGATTGCTGAATTATTTATCCTCGAAAAAATCTATTTTTACGCGATGAAGGTGTGAATCTATTTTATTTAAGGTTAAATCGGAATAATTATTAATTTTATTCAAAATGTTCCGGTTTCCAAAAATTACAATCAAACACTGATTGTTGACAAGCAGTAATAATTCGATATAGTTGACTCTGCTTATTCCTAAATATATTCCAACCTTCCACATTAATTTTAATTTATTATATTTAAAATCGCTGTTTTTTTTTCTTCATTCTTTTAAGTCAAAACTTTCGCGAATAGAACTATTTATCATTCAGCTAATTGTAATTAACTAGTCAATAAAATATGCAAATTTTTATTTAAATTATAATTCATTCATTGATTTGTTAAATATGCCCACGCTATGCACTCGCTGACTAGCCATTTATATTTTATAAAATATGCAATCATAAAAATTAACTATTTCATTAATCTATAATTTATAACACCCGATCCGATAAAATAATTAATATGCGATCTTTTATTATACTTAATACCTTGCCATCATAATAATAATATTAATATCACAAAAGAAAAAAAACAATCTATCAATGGATAGGTACACAACTTCATTTTTGGTAAGAATGTTAGCAAATCATTAAAAAAAAAAAATCAAAGAAAATTTAGTGTTTCAGTAAATCTTGAAAAAATTCGGAGTGAATAAAAATAAAAAAAATTTACCTTCCATGACAGATTTCGATCCCACGATCCAAAAACGAAATATTTCTAAACCAAAACATGTTTATTTTCACGAAAAACAAAATCCTGCACCATATGGCATATTTCAACCAATAGCGTACCTACTAAATTCTGAGAAAAACCTATGTGGTAAAAAAAAAATAAACCAAAAAATTTTCACAAAACCAATACTTTATTTTTTTCAATTATTTTTTTTTTTAATTTCTCAAAAATGAAGTAAAACATATAAATAACTCTTTTGCTTTTCTTGCGTAATTAACTGATACTTGTGTATAGCTTGTACCATGAGTTTAATTAAATTACTTTCAAACAGGAATCTGATCAAGCATTCAACACTTAACAACTTAATTCTTTATATAGCTAAAATTTGCCATTTATATATTTAAAACATAAACAAATTACCATCTCGATGAAATGATTTCCATATAAATGGCCCAAAATGATGATGATGACTTCTTCTCTTTTATTTTTCTTTCTTTTCATGTGAATATAATTATAATAAAATACTTAACGACAAACAAACAAAGATCAATAATCTACTGCGATGGCTTTGTATTTAAATAATATTTTATTGCAAACCTATGAATGCTTATGGCACAAAAATTATAATACATAAATAAATGGAAAATGACGCGCGGGACGGTTATTTAATTGCTTCTTAATGAATTGTTTTGTGCATGACTAAGGCATAATATGTGACTAAATTAACGATTAGACAAAAGTACGTTATGATAAATGATTAGCTAATATGTATATTATGTATTATGGAATTTTGGACGTA
Organism: Catotricha subobsoleta; assembly: GCA_011634745.2. Taxonomy (NCBI): domain Eukaryota; kingdom Metazoa; phylum Arthropoda; class Insecta; order Diptera; family Cecidomyiidae; genus Catotricha; species Catotricha subobsoleta. Next base: position 4,526 of record JAABKK020004478.1, read on the forward strand.
GTAGCTACTCGTGGTGTGCTTACCAAATATTTATTATTCTTTTATGTGTTCAATGTGTGAACTGAACCAGCGTCAAATAGTTTTGATTTGTTAATTAGTGAATATTTAATAAATTAATAATAATAAAAAATAAATGAATAAATTAAAAAATTAAAAAATTAAATTTTTGGAGATTTTTCTCAAGATTTTTCAGTGTTACAGAATAGAATAATAAAAATAAAGCCATTGAAATTGATGAGTTTAAGCTATTGTTTTCATCCAGACAGTTATTTTCGAAAGTCGATTTTGTTCCATTACAAGGTGACTGAAACTTTCTTTTATTATGTAAAATTCTGTTAATTATTTTATTTACCGACGGTAATTATTTCAACGGCAAGGTACTCACAATAAAGCTATAATTTGCTAAAGTTTTTGCTGTAAACCATTTTTCTCCGGGTTTTACTGGAGGTGTGCACACACATATCCATGCACGTGCTTTGAATTTTCTACTTTATCTACTTTGCGGGATAATTTTTTCCATATCAATATTTTGTTTTGCTTTTCTTTTTTTTCTTTGTTTGAAAGCTGTTTTTCTTGAAAATTAAGTAGAAATCATTCTCACATGATGCTTACAGTTTTTTTATTTTCCTGTGACTAGACAAAACTCCGTCCGAAATCATTGGTGAAATATTTATTTATTTATTTATTTAGAGAAATCTCTGTTTTACTTTTTTTTTATATATATACAGGGCCTGTCATAAAAAAAAAATCTTGGATTTTTGGTCTTACCCATTTTTTTGGTTAGAATTTATCCTAGACAGCTTATGCCAGAATTTAAGATTAGAAAAAAAAATTAGAGGTCCCTAAAGCGCTCTAAAGTTTTGATGACATGAGTTTTGGAGTAAATAAATCACTATTCTTCAATACAATTTATTTTAGGGGGCGATCGGACGGGGTGGGTTTGTATAATCGACACCCTCTTGACTTAATGAACATTACATCTGAAGACATCCATTCTCTTGGACCAACTGTTGAGGATCAATATTTAGATTTCTATGGGAAAATGAGGTACATCAGCGCATAAATTAATATTTCACACAAGACAAAAAGTTAAATACAGCGGAGGAAATATTTATAAAGGCACTTATAATTTTTAAAATAAAATCTAGAAATATGGTTGGAATATAAATTTTTGGTCATTTTATTATTCTTTAGCTCTAACCACGGCATTCTAATGTACATTAGAATGCCGTGCTCTAACCAACATAGTTCATAGCGAAAACAAAATGAACTTGTTCTAAGATATTAAGAAAATGAATAAAATGAAAAAAATGTCGTTTTTTGGTGGAAATATTTATAAAGGCAGTTGCAAAAAATATTTTTTATTTTAAAAGGAAAGGCATATTAGTAATGTGTTTTTTCTCCATTAATTAATTAGTATGTTCAAACCATCTACTTGACATAACATAATTAATTTTTTCAATGCATCTTTTGAAATTTTAGACCATGTCTCTTGAATTGTGGTTTTCAAATCCGGAACAAATCTAAATTGTGATTAAATTACATAAACACGCTGTTACATATTGGTGTTAGATGTTCCTTAGATCTGGACTTAATAGCAAGACAATTTAAAACTTCGATTTTAATCTTTAAAAAAATAGATTCTAGGTTTTTTTGCGTATACAGGGCCGCATATTCCGTGAAAAAAAAAGTTTTCAATAAATTGCGACAAAAAAAAAAAAATTTTATCCGTGTGTATCTATGGTTGCATGTGCGAATTGTTTAAAGGAATCAATGGAATTTCATGATCATCCTGCAGAAAAGTGTTTTAAGGGATTTTAAAACAATTGGAATAAATTGCATCGTTAGGCATCCAGCCTCACGGAAATCACCCACTGCTATATTGGGCACTTCCCATGTAATTGAAGCATACTTCAAGATCAATATTATAAACAAAATATGCGAATTCTGATTTCATTTTCAGTCATGGTATAATTTGTTTTTTACTATGGTTCTCATTTTATAACTTGTTTTCTTACATTGAGGTTGATTGAAATGCCATCTATAGTAAGTAATGAAAAAAGCATTTAGGCGAAGAAATGAGTCAATTTCTAAGAGTATGTTTCTTATTTTAAAAACGATGGCACTGGCTGTCAGGCGGATAAAATTTAATTTGTGAAAACTGAAGTTTTTTTTGGTGAAACATAAGTAAATGTTTCTTTATAAATAGGTAGGGCGTTTAGATTAGAGTGTCTTTTTAATATTAATTATATATTTTGTGGAAAAATAATGTGGAAAATAATTAAATTTTTGTATTCTAAAGAGTGCTAATATTTATTTACAAATATTTACCACTTTTCAAATGCAAAAACTAAATACAAATCTCGTTTTATTTTCAAAGTATTTAACATTAAAATAAGGTTTATCATTTATTCTTCAATATTCAACGTTTTCGCACTTTAAATTTTTTTTTGTAAAGTAAAAACTTTACCTCAGTTTACATCAGAGACATCTTATGTTTAACATAATAATTAATTGTTTGTTCTCTCTATCGTATTCAAAATAACCAAAAACTACGATTCAAGTTTATATTTATAGAAAGCCCCAAATTTCTCTTCTACCTATTTCGAAGCTCATAAATATTATAAAAAATATTAAAATATTTATAATACCCAGTAGCTTTCGCGGTTCAGTAAAGATTTTCGGTAAAACTGCTTTAGTTGAACAAATTGCCGTAAATAAAAATAATAGTGAGAAGGTATATAATTGTTAAATAATGAAATTTCAATTTTTAAATGTGTAAGGTAAGCAATGCCATAATGGGATGGTTTTGGTTTCGGATATCATAACTCAAAAATTATTTATCAGATTCAAAGACTTTTGTAGCTTTTTCGTAGAAGCTTTCTTTATAAACGGAACTTTTAAAAATTAGGAAAAATTAACTACTGAGAGAATTGAAAGTAGCATGACCACATTGTGGAACAGGGGCGTTTCACAATGGGACACATATTTTTTCTTCGTTTCTTGAGAAAAGTAAACACAATTTTTTTAAAAAAATATAGTTTTGAAGTAATATTATTTCATCTTATAAAACCACACCCGACACCCCTATATTTATTATAAATTCAGTATTTAAAAAAAAACATTAACAATCTATACTTGATCCATACTGGAAACGTCTTCAAATAATAATTCCAGATAAATTCCATACTTAATCCAAAAACCATAATTAAATTTAGTATTTACCTAAACTATACTAAATTTTATGATTATTTCTGGATTAAGTATGGAAATGAACTGGAAATTTATGGTCTTAATATATTTTTAATATAGATCAAGTATAGATCATATATGGATCAAGTATGAATTTGGTGTGTTTTCTAAATGTTATGTTTTTGTATAGACTGCTGACTGATGATACTTTCGCTAGTATAGTTTTGAAAAAAAAATCCACTAGGGACACTATTTACATTATACGTACATGTCATTCAACATCGTGTGAGATCATCAATTTGGTTATTTTCTGCGCATTATATGCAAAGTGTGAAGGCTAGACAGAGAAAAAACATAGAAACTATTAGCGTAACTTTTTTTTTTTTTTTTTAATTTTTTACGTCGAATCCTGATCTAAGGAGGCTATTTTAAAATATGGCTGAAAAAAAATCACTTACATTACAACGCGATTTACAATTAATCTGTATTATTATTTATTAGATTTGTCGAGATGACGAAATAAAAACAATATTTTTTGTTTCTTTTTTTGTGTAAGTATTACACATACATAACACAGTTTAATTACACATTTCATTGAAAGAAATGATCATAAAAAGTATTTGCAGAAAACGTGTTTGAACCAAAATATAAATATTTATTTTTTATTTTTATTAATTAACCTCAAATTATTTTTTATTTTGACGTTTTTCATACAGCATTTTTTTTATTTTTACAGAGACTATTCGTCTCTGTCGTTACAAAGAGATGGCGCTAAAATCATATAGTTAAGCGCTGTCAAACCATAGATTTTTTTGTTGATAAAATTGGTTATTTTCAATTATGTTTTTTAAGTAATATAAAGTAGTATAAATGTTCGACTAAGTTTATTACATATTACTAATAAATTAGTTCTTAATCATATTTAATTAAAATATGTGAAAAAATTGAGAATTTGCATGAAAATTTGAGTGTTACAGAGCAAATATTTCTTTGTTTACATATTTTGTGCAACTTGAATTATTTTCACATATTTAAATTAAATATGATTAAAAACTAATTAACTAGTAATAATAAACTTAATGGCACGTTTAAATATTACTTTGTAGTACTTAAAAAAATATTATTGAAAGTAATCAATTTTTTCAAAAAATAATCAACAATTTGACGGCGCTTAACTAACTTTTTTTCTCTCCACCAGTTGTCGCCTACTTTGCGGGGAAGAGGCGAATAATAAGCGTCTTTGAGCATTGATTTGGAGTTAGTTTCTAGTACGTTTTAGGTTTAAAATCAGAGATAACTTTTGCTTAAATTAACTTACCTCATATAACTAGCTGTATTACTATAGTTACTCAAAAGTAACCGTACCGTGTTGCCTTTAGTTCGAAAATATACTCACTACACTCCCAATAAACCACGTCTGACACTTGTCAGCCATACACTATGTATACTCTATGGATTCATTATGTAATCATAGTGTTTAGTCAATGTAATACATCGTGTAAAAGGTATGTAAACATTGGATATACATTGTGTAAGCTATATGTAAACCCAGTATATGCCGAATGTTTACATATCTTTTACACGACGAATTACATTGACATAACACTATGAATACATAATAAATACATAATGAATACATAATAAATACATAATGAATACATAGTGTATACATAATGTAATGTCTGAAATATTGACTTGGTTTATTGGGATTATAACACCGCATTTACAGTCAGTTGTATTGTATCACATTGTAATTGTATTCAGAATCATAGCGTGTATCGTAAGAGCTATTACACACGATGCATAATTTCGTATATAATTACTTGCAAGTGACCTATTTTACTGATAATTTCATATGTCTTTCCTACTTGCACCTACTTGTATGGAAATGTTTCTATAACTTTTTTCATGCGTAGCAGTATTTACGATAGGTCATCTGACGAGCCGTGGCTACGTTACCCCCCGAGTTTTGAGATATTTGTTTTTTTTAGATCGATTTTGTAATCGTTGATGATGAAGTTGGAAAAAATAGTATCTTTTTTCATTTTTCTCAAAATTCAGATAAGGGTAAGCCTTTTTTTTTGAGGCGGTTTTGCAATCGTTGACGATAATGTGGATCTTTTTTTCACTTTCTCAAAAGTCAGCTAAGGGTAAGCCTTTTTTTTTTGAGGCCCCCCCGGCACAAATCCAAAGCGTGTGCACCTCTGGGTATAAGCATAAAAAAAAATTAAAATTTTGTATAATTTCGCGAGGGGTCTAGTGAAAAGTGAGGTTAAGTTATTTTTAATGAACCCAATCAAACAAGTTTATTGCCATCGCTACTAAAAAGCCAACATGCGCTGTATAGATTTTATAAAATTATATTCCCTACTCTTTTTCCAAAACACGAACCGTTCTCTTCAAATTCCGTTATAAAAACGATTTTCAATCTGGCAATACAATGAAACGATAAAATAAATTTTTTCACATTTATTATTGAATGTAATTTTTCAGTCATTTCTGGTTCGTCTACCAAATATGATGTATTACAATTTTTATTAAATGCTGTGTTTTCGTTAGTACAAAAATGTGACGCTTCTATAATATTGACAAAATAAATTGCATGAATTTAGCAAATATTTTATTGATTGTAAAAAAAATATTTTTAATTACATTCATAATTAATTCAGCGTGAAAAAAAAGTATATTAATTTAGAAAACCAGCAGAAAATGTGAAAATGTAAATACGCGGCAAAATATCGCACTCACAAAAAAAAAAAAAATATTAAACAACAAAAAGTAAATAAAAGTTCATCATAAATCGTGGTGCCTATTGTTTTATTATCATTTATATTATTTTTAAGTTTTGTAATAAAATTGTTATTTTTTTTTCTTTTCTCTGTTTCAACGTAAAATTGTGTGTGTAAAAAATAAAACTGTGAGTGTGTTTACGCTCTCACTGGCATATAGATTGTGCAGTTGGGCTGTGTGTGTGCTTAGGTCATTGATAATTATTTTCTCAGTGGTGGTTAATTTTTAAATTTGAAACCAAAACGATAGATTTCGAAAAGAAATTGCCAATTTTTATATATAATTTTTTGTGTGTTTTCGTTTATTGTATGTATTTTGGTGAATCAATGATAATGTGCGATACTGACAATAGTGGCATTTTAAATGCATCGTCACATCTGGTGTCATCGATGCAAGGGCAACCTTTCGACACAATATCAAATACAACAACAGCAACACCATCATCAGCTATAATAACATCAACACCTCCAGCGGCTCTGCTAGATGACATTGCATCGGAAAATTACTGGTTACGTGAAAAAATGAAAGAAATAACGGCTGATCGTGATCGATTATTATGTGAAGTGGCTAATTTACGCCTTGAATTAGATATGGCTGAATTAAAAAGACTTCCTGAAGACAGGTTAGATAAAAGTTTTGATAATAATTTATTGTTTTTATTGTTTTATTTTTTTTTTTTAAATTATTCCATGTTAAAAACTATTGATCTGTAAAACTTAAAATAAAATCAGAATACTGAAAAATTATTTATCCAATCGTCAACAAAAATCAATAACAATTACTCCCAACACAGTGACACCGAATCAAAAAAAAATAAAAAATTATTACCTCGCCCTGCGCAATTTTGCACATAAAAAAAAAACTATGAAAACTAGTTTTGTTTCCTATTTTAATTCTGGCTACTTTTCTCACTCAGTGTTATTTATTCGCAAATTTACAATACAAGAAATATCAAAAGTCCATAAAAATGACTCTTATTGTGGAATAGCCATACCACGCACATTGATGCGTTTCATTTTACGTCTTATTACATAATTAAATTTGCAATATTATGCAATAAATATTAATTATTAATAAAATATTGTTTATTCTTCTTGACACAATTTTTTTTTTAACGAAAATCCACGTAAAATCTTTGATTTTTTTCAATGACATCATAAAACACAAAAAATATCCGAAAGTGATTCTATAGATTAGTTCAAAAACTATAAAAACGCCATACAAAAATTATGTAGGCGATAGGTCGTTTAAACAAATTAGAGTAAATGTTTGTATTCATTCAATGGTACATTAACCTTTATTTAAACAAAATAAAACTGACCAGACTTACTGCAACGAACAAAACTAATTGGATTACCAAATATTTTACATCTTAATACTTAAAGAAGGCCTTATGAAAATTATATGACAAACGTTTCACATCATTCATAATCTGTATCAATACTTATAAAATTTAACTGGAAAAAAGTTCAAAAGACAATTTTACTATGTTTCCTATTATGTTAGAATCTGTTGGGTTTTTCTATTTATTCTAAAGTCTCAACCTTGCACAATCGACCCATTATTAAACAAATGTCAGAGAGGTGGATCAGAAATAGAAAAAGAAAAAGAAAAACTAAAACAAAAGAAACGAAAACAATAATATTAAGTAAACAACTAATAGCCTTGGTCGAAATGCCATTCTTTTCTTAGTAATGCGAGATAGTTGCCATTTTATTATGCTGGTCCAGGACTTAATTAAACTTTTCTATTTTCTACTCCTTGAAGGTGGTTTGAGGGTAAAACTTTCCTATTCACATCGTCAAACTGTAAGAGTTACCCATAAAAATTTATAGACAAAACTTCGATTTTCCCCGTTAAATCCTATTGAAGCTCGTCAAATCCTCAATCAACATAAAAAAAAATACCAACTATGCCGCATCCCGCCAAATCTTATTTCAAAAAAAAAAAAAAAAAATTCGATCCAGGCTAACGAACAAGTTTCCATGCTCACATTATTATAATAATAGTATAATTGCGAAATCATATTTTGTTGGTATCACTCTAAAGAAATTATCAATCAACGAGACCCTATTGCCAAAATTTCATGCCTTCTTTGCTTCGACTGGCTGCATCGTTTTAATCGTGAGAGTTATTTTGATTTGCATATAAAATTCTATTTTATTGTAGTTATTGTTATTGTTTGTCTACAACCAGCCACCACCTTTATAATTTACATTTATGTTGATTTGAACGATAATAATGCCAATGACTCATACACAGCCAGTGTCGTAGCACACATAGGAATCATATTTGAAATGAAAAATTAATACAGAAAAGATAGAAAGAAAAAAAAACTTGCTGTATGCGCAGCCAGTTTTATTTTTTATTTTCCCCCTCCTTTTATTCTGTCATATAATTTTCATTCCACATGATTTCTTTTTTATTAAAAAATATTATTTATTTATTTTTTTCCTTACTATTATTTCTGTTTTATGTTCTCGTCTGTGCTCTAAATTATATTTCTACCTTTTTGTTAGTGATTTTTTTTTGTGATTCACGCTTTAGTTGGGGTTGTAGCTTTAAATGTAATATCTGAACAATTATAGTAATTATCATATGAATTTTTGCCTGTACTGTTAAGAACTTTGACTCAACAATACCGGTTATTTAGATCATTTTTAAATCGAAAAATAGAAAATGTATGCAAATCCAAATTAAATTGATCTTAAATTGACTTGTGTCGAATATGAAACGTGTGTTATTAAGTCATTTGTAGTAGTTTTGGGCGCAGCAGGGTATTATTTTTGTAACATATTGCTGTATATTTAGAGGAATGTTATTCTTTGAATTCTGTAATTTCTATGTAATTATAAATTCTATTATTGGATTGAAATTTTGATTAGAGGTCATTTGACAAGGGACTTTTAGTAATATTAGCGTTTAAGTGACACTAACACATGTTCCATAACTTCCCATAAAAAAATGACTACTCTTCCCAAAATTTATATATGCCATTAATTTAATTATGACATTTCATCCTAAAGTTAGCTTAATTTTAAGTTCCCAGTGACAGTGACTACTTTTATCTTTAGAAGAAAAAAAATATATATATAATTTATATATAATAATTTCTCAAAAAAGATAAATGACTTTTCTTACGAAAGACAAAATTATTTTTTGTAGACAATATTAAATGCATTCCAACTTTTAAAAAAAATGGATACTATTTTGAAGTTTCTCAAAAGCCTTACATCTACTTGATTAGATACATCTCCGGCATTCCGTTTGCATGCCATTTTTATTGCTTACAAGATTTCTAGGTTAGGGCTATGCAAAAAAATAAACATTTTACAATTATATATCGATTTTTCCGTTGTTGTTAATTTGTTTTGGGAAGTTAGAGTTACGTCACGCAGCCATATTACCCATTATATTGGATTGTCTTATCTACATAATTCTATTCTATCATTTTATTTTAATATCGTGCTTCCTGTGTTCAAACACTAACAATTCGAATCGAAATAAAATTTGAATTTATTGTCAGCAGTATGTGATTTCTCACGCCAAATTAAAAGCAAACATTCATTTTGTTTAGTTTAATGTAAAATAAAATTCAGTCAAAATTTATTTAAGAATTCACAAAAATCTTCATCGAAAAAATTATGCAAAAAAATTCAAACATACACAAATTTTTTTGTGGTTTTTGTTTTGCGTTCAATTCAAATGGAAAATAAAATAATACCTATATGTATTCTTATCATTATCATTATTACAAAATTGGTTCTGTTTATTTGTCCGAATAGAATTTTATAAATGTAAAAAACCATCAGATCCGTCATAACATTGAAAACATTAAAATTGTTATCAAAATAAAATAAATAAATAATAATTCTGTAGTACTCAAAAAAACAACAAAAAAAACATTACATGTTTACATCAGGCACCTTCTATGTTAAATCTCTCTGCTGCTTGTATGGTAAATGAATACTTATGTGAATGTATGGAATGGATATTTTTTTAGAATAGGATTAATAATAAAAACATAATGAATGTATATCGTTGTGTGGCAGGTTTCATGTTGTGAATGTATGGACATTATTATCAAACCAGAAAGCATTAGCAATGATATTTCGTTATCATACACAAACACATGATTTTCTATTAAAATATGTTATATATATCGAGTTAAGTGTTATTTATAAAAGTTGGATTGAAAACAAAAAAAAAAAAAAAATAAATAAATAAAAATAAATATTGTTCGGATTGAGTCATAGCATTAGTGCTAGAAATGAGTATTATTCCGTAAACCTAAATAGTAATAATATGTATGCAACTACATGTAAGATAACATTTTTATTACTGTCATGTGGCTGGTATTAAAATTAGTATTAGTATTAGTATTACTATTTTGTGGATTTGTTTGTGTCTGTTATAATATTTTCAAATAGTCTAATTGCTTTCTTACTACTTCTTGTTGCTTTTTTTTTTTTTTGTTTTATTTAAAGTGACGTTTCAATCTGAAATTACAAAATATTTTCAACGAAAAATTATGTTAATTTAATCGATCTATTTACTGATTATTCTATTTCATCTTTTGATAAGAACCCAATCCTTAACCTTTGTTACCTGGTTAAATGTCAAGTAGTAACCTTTTTTTGCATTTAAAGCAATCGGGCGATTTCTTCAATTATAAAATTCGATGAGTTCCACCATCTGTTGTTCTTTAGTATATATGCCATCACATCAATGTAATTTTAACCTTAATGACTGCTCAATGTCATAACGGATTTAATTGAATTCTGCTATTATGCTATAACCGATTTGAAGCTATTACATTTATGAATTAATTCGAAAATTCGTAGAACATTGGCTTTGTTTAATTTACTCAGAAATTGAATGGTTTATGTGATTGTAAGTTAGAATATGTAAATAAGATTAATTTAACTGTGGATTAACAATTTCGATAATTATCATAAAATGTTTATGGACGCGAGGATAGCCTAAATATTCTACATCACAACAAAATCACAACATTTAACCCAGAATAATTAATACGATATAGGAATCTTTTCTACTGGTTTTGTTAATATTTTGGTTTATCAATACTCGGAATGTATAAAACAATAATAGCGAATAAAATGTTGATAATAATATTGATAAAAATTTGAATGAAGAATTTTTTTTTTGTTGACTTCACTTATTTACTACATTTTTCAAAGAGATATAAATATAGAAATATGTGTAGATTGTTCCGAATTAAAATCTCATTAAATTTTTAGTGTAATTTTAAAAACATTACTATTTTGTTTTAAAACGATCATTTGTTGATATGATAACTCCATCGGTTTCTGTTTCCATGAGCTTTCTACATAAATAAAATAAATGAAATATAATTTCTATTGTCATTGCGTTGAGTTAATTTTGATGCAAACGTATAATTAATACAGACAAAGAATGAACACAAGCGTTACCATTAAAACCAGTAAACATCTTCTATATACGAAATACACACATTTCTCAAATGAAAACCAACATTCTAAAAGTGAAAATCTTGCGAATAAACTTTTTTTTTGCAATTATAAAAGATTTGCTTGCGTGTATATTAAGATAATGAAAATAAATTGTCATCAAAAGTCTTAAATTTCTCTCAGTTTAAAACGTTCCATAATTTTCTTAATGGGCTTCGTCGCGCTTATTGCGCCAATGCCCATGAATCGTTAAGTGTTCTATTTCTAGTTTAATTTAAATTTAACATATTCCTATTTAAATGATTCGCATGAAACATATAATCTCTAAATTCATAAAACTGTGAATTCAAATTTACTCACATTTTATTTCAGTTTCAAAATGTTTTTAAATAAAATAAGAAATAAAAAATTTAAAAGAAACCGAAACTCATAATAATAATTATAAGAATAGACATTTCTATCATCGCGGAGGTCGCGAGACATTGAACCATCATCTATCTATAAGCAATAACTATTATATAAAAACATAATTATAGACTTATAGTGTTTTGTTACATATCTACTAACTATTATAACACACCAAGCATTAATTTGATTTTCGAATAAATTTAGTAACAAAGCATCGCACCATCAAAACAACTATTTGTGCAAAATTACGTCATGCACATTGGTTTTGAAAAAAAAAAAGAAAAGAACAAAAAAAAGTATGGTTTTGGTAATAAACAGTAGCCCCCATATTGCGTGACAACCTGCCTTTGCCTGCCAGCTTACATTTGCGCGAATGAACTCTGCACGTAGTACACTCGTTCTACATTTAACAACAATATAAAATATTATTTAAAAAGCAAAAAAAAAAAACGGAATAAATGTAATATATAATTATTATTAAAAGGCTTTTCATGACGACCAGATGGTATTTTTTTTTGCGCAATTTGTTTAACGTTTAATTATTTCTAGATTGTAGTCTATTTGCCTCTTTCTGATGCATTATTTTGCATATATACGTTTTTACATGTTTTTATTTTTTAACCACAGAAACATCATGAAAATTAATCAATACTAATATTATTTTTTTTAACGCTGCTGTTCCATCAGGTTTTATTTTATTTAATATTAACACAACTTACTTGTACTTATTATGAAAGCTACAAAAGAGACAAACATTCAAAAGAATGAATAAAAAATAAAATCATTTAATATCTTAAAAAATAAGAATAATAATAACAACAACAACAACAAAATAAATATGGATCATGAACATATTTATAATATTTTTCAATGTACGCGTAACTAATGTTATTTAAGCCATCAGCCCCATACACAAAAATACACACATCCCATACACACAATATTTTTTGTCAAGAAAGTCTCTTTGTTCGTAGCACATAGGCTTACTAACTTTTTACTACTTGAAATCATTTTCATTTTTTGTTTTTTGTTTTTTTTTTTTTTTTTTTTATTATTATTCCAAAGATGTTCTATTATTTTTTATGATTTCCAAATAACGCATATGAGAATGGCGGTGATGATGATATTATGAAAAATGTGTCATGAACGAAAGAAGAAAGATTGTCTTATGACGTTTCTTTATTATTATATTTATATTTATTTTTTTCATTTTGATTGCATTCATCTCCGGCATTCCAAAATTTATATTCTCAGTCGTTTTATAATGTTAATCAGTCGAAATAAACAGTAAGAACTGTAGTTCTTAGTTCGATAATATGTTCACAGTAAGTTATATATATACATAAAAAAAAAATATAATCTACTTTTAACATATTTCTATACAGCACATAAGGGAACAATACAGTCACACATATTCCACATGCACAAACAATCCATAGAAAATGGGGCTTGCTTGAATGGTTTTATTTGAAATATGCGAAAAAAAAAATCAGTAACAAGAAGTTCTCTTGTTGTTCTGCTAAGATAGAAAAAATATGTGCATTTGGGTTCGAAAGGTTCAACAATTTTCTCCATTGTTTTTTTTTTTTTTTGGTTCAATGCTGAAGAACATAATTTTCATTATTGTCAAATTTAAATTTCTCATAAACCATTTTTAAGTAATTTCAAAATCATAAAAAAAAAAACAATTTTCACAGAAATCATTTTTGACCCATGAGCAAAATTGACTGTAGAATCAGTGATCAGCTGCAAAATACGGAAACAAAAGCATAAAAAAAAAATGTTTTTTTTGGTTTTCACCCTAATTACACAACAACATGTGGTGCAATATTTAACATAATTTTTAATCCGGTGTGTGTAATAAACTTTGTACAAAACCAGCCACACTAATATATATATATATAAAATGCAATTTAATCTCAAACAGCGGACAATAATTATATTGTCTTTAGACTTCTTTAAATTTTGTTTTTGCTATGTTTTTTTCTTTTTTTCTTATAGTAAATAAACTGCGTCACAGAAAACTCATATAATTTACAATTTAAAAATATTTTATGGGAGTAATTATTTGTAATTTATGAAAAATAATTTTACAAATTTTATTAAATTATAGTTTTGTTGCGTCCATTTTCAAGGTTGATTTGCATAATAACATATAAATATTGTTTATGCGACAAATCCATGCATGTAATTTTTTTGTCGATTTTTATTTTGATAGATGTATCATATAAGTATTTGTACTTATTTTATTATATTGTTAAGTGGAACCAATAGTAATTAATCGAATTAGTACGACATTGTTTTTTTTTTTTGTTTGTTTAATTAGTGCACGTAATATACAAAATGTTGAGAACAGTGTGCTATAAATAAAAATAAAATGTCTTTAAATGTGCAAATACTTCGATGCTTAGAACTTTTTGTTTTTGTTTGTTTGTTTGTTTGTTTGGTTTTTTTTTTTTTTTTTCCTAAAATTGGTACCTAGTCATTTTATGCTAATTTTATTATTAAATGTATATCGAGTACGTTTTATATACGAATAGAACTTTTGCTTTCAAAAACAATCACTGTCAGGAGATAAGTCTTATAGAAATATTATTTGAAAAAACTTCCGTTTCTTCTGTTTTACTTGTTATATTCTTTATATTGTTATATATTTATCTATTCAGTTTTTTTTTTCTTTCAATATTTTTACTTTCGATTTAACCCTCTTCTACTTGTTTTCAGGTAAAAATAGTTCAGTTCAAATTGGTTTATTTTCGAAGAGTTTGCAAATATTTTAATTTCACAACTTACTTTAAATGAGTCATTCCTTTCAGTTCAAAAATCTTCTGAAAGTTTTAGTCTAACATATACGACACACGCTAGGATAATTTTCCTGTAGGATTAAGATATTAGTGTTCCATTGGTGACATATTTTAACCCCATATATTTTACGCTCCCCCCTCCAAACGAATTCAAAGCACATAACTTTGTAAAAGTTATGAACTCTAAACACGCTACAAAGCTGTTATTGGTGATTATGTGCCAAGTCCGGCATTTTAACTATTTCCAATAGCTTCTAATTGAGCGAAAATTAAGCTTATTGACCTACAAGATATTTTATTTAGCAACGATCTACATTGTAGAATACGTCAAATTTGAATGAACCCTCCTTCATCGTGTTTCTCATTAACCAGTTGTTCGTGTTAACCCCGATCTATGGAATGGTATAAAAATATACCAAAAAATAAATATGAAATGAATCATATTAAAAAGCGTGCCATTGATCTCGGTCCTATTATCACAAAACTATTTCCGGCTAATATGCAATTTTTGATATTTATTCTCTATTGAAATTAATCAAAAATCCTATACGTTTAAAAATGTCCTCCAAAATTTGTTTTCCAATATTCAGATTTACATTTAATTCTTTTATTCAGGATATTTTAAGTTCATTGACTGGACTATAATACAATCGAAGAATTATTTTTTTGCTACCTACGGGGAAAAAAAAGAATATTAAAAAAAAAAGTTGAAAAACGATATGCCCTGTTTAAAATATAATGCGAACAACGTTAGGTTGACACGTCTTACATAATTTTACTTTAGTCGATATATATAAATAATATAATGCAGAGGAACTTGTAAAGCGCAAGCAAACTATAGAAAGGGTTGATTGGTCGTTGTTCTACTAACCTGATTAACTATATTCATTATAGCTCTGATATGTTTCGTTCACCAATGGTATATTATGTTAATTTACTAGAAATGCAGCAAAAATGCTTCGTACTAAATTAAAAAAAAAAAAAAAATCGCCGCAGCGATGCATATTTACATAAGTTCAAGGAACATTTTGTTTCAATTGTAATTTCACTCTCTGCTGCAAGGATAATTATAATTTTTTTCATAATTAATAATATTTTTCGTGCCAGTAAGAAACTAATTTAAAAAGAACACCACTCCAGTGAAAATCATAAATTATTAATTTCATCTTGAATAATCCCATTAAATAATTAAATTAAATATTACATAAGCCTCACACTATTACACGATACGTTTTTACAAGTTCTATATATTATTCGTAAAATATATATAAAAGAAAAAAAAAAATAGTACCAATCACTCGTTGCGCTTATGACTTAGTTTTACAAATTTTATAATTTAAACATTGAATTTGCGACGATCTATCATCTTTCTGTTGTTTCTTGTGCGTTTAAAATTGATAAGAAAATTTTCGATTTGCACTCGGAACATAGGAATAATTCGAAACAAAAAAAAATCTACTTAGAATTACAAAAAAACGAGACCATAAATTTCCACAGTAGTTAAGGTTTCAAAAAAAAAAAAATAGTTCATCTCATAAAAATATATGCAGATAATTGATTACGAGTAAGATGTTTACGCATGCGGTTTGCTCTTATTTATTATTCACCTGCTGCAAAGTAAAAAATTCAAGGTGAATTTTATCAATACAAAAAAAGTGCGCAGCAGCTGCTGTCACTCATCAACTTCGTATCGAACCAATCAAAATCAATATTCAAATAACAATTAATAATTGCGTGTTGTTCAAAATTCTCCATATAATTTTGTACATCGATTTTCATTAATAATATCTTATAGTAGGAAAAATAGTTATGTTATTTTGTGATTGTTACATTGGTATTTTTGCTGCATATAAATAATATTACATGAATTATATTTAGCATAATATTATGATAATTTACAAGTAAACACCTGCCATGACGACACCATGACGAATCTTCACTGGACATCATTAGAATAGAGAAATGGTAGTACAAAATTGATAACATTAATGATAAAGGCGTGTGCACGCACATATGTGTATTCTGTTTTTTTTTTTTTTTTAATTAAAAATAAATTGAAGGAATAGTATTTTGGTTTTATAATAAGTAGAGGTAGGTACTTATAATTTATGCCTGTATTATGATTGAAATTTTTGGCTATACTTCTCTTTAAATAATTTTCGTGTGATTTTTGTGCAGAAAATATTTAATTAGTTTCAAAAAAAACAATACAAATAGTAATAATTTGAGAAATCCGATCTACTTAACTGACAGCGACGATATTTTGCTGCGGTTTTAACATGATTGGTGCTGCTCGGTAAGCGCTGTAGCAATTGAAATCGACTTTTGGCCTGCTGAATGCGAAATCTGTCGCTTCTGTTTTCTATGGTTTGCCAAATTATCTCACAAAAAAAAAAATCGTGAGCACCAATATAATATAAAAAAAGTCTATATTTGTATTTTTTAGAAATCAAAATTATTTTACTTCACCCAGAAATAACTAACTTGTCGGTCTGCTCGTTGCTGAAATTGGCAAGGAAAAATTGGTCACTGCTCGCTAGTTGCTTCCCAACTGTCAATTAGCATATAGTTTTATACAGTTGAACTTGACACCTGCCGCGGTAATTATTAATTTCCCTTTTTTTCTTATGTTATGATGCAGATAAAATTTATTTTCCATTTGTCCATAATGGGTGAGGTGTATCAAATAAGTCACACCACAGTTAACCATCATTAAAAATAAATGGTTAGCCATGCGTGCTCAATGTTCATATGATGTATTTTTCTGTCTATTTTTTTTTTACTTTTATTTATGGATTATAAATGTTTCCAAAAATGGATTAACTTATACAATGTTATTAAAGTAATTTATTTCTATATTGAGCTCAGCTCAATGTGTATATTTTTTACAACTAATGCGTCAACATAATAACAAAGTAGAATAAAATTGTTCATTTCATGTTAAAAATCGATACAATATATCGTTGAAAATGTAATTTAATCATATTTAATTATAAATAATATGACGAATATATTTAAACCATGTTATTTGTGGGCGGTAAAGAAAGTATTCTATATAACCATTAATGTTGATGTTGAAATAGATATATACATAGAAGGAAGATAGTATTGGCATTCCGCTGTGCAAATTAAACTGAAATGGTAAACATTGTATTCTGAAAATAAATGCTCATCAAAATTGTTAATTAGACCAAAACTCCAAATATAAATTTGTGAAGTGTAATCACATCATGATTGTTTTCTGCCATTTTTAGTATCAACGATTTCGTACATGAAGTACGCGATCGACAATCAAGTTAATCAATCTTTCTTATTTAGGAACAGCTAAAAATGAATGTCATTGTTATCTATCAGAAAATATTCGATATAAATAAATAAATACTTGAAAATCGTAATGTTAGAAAATTAGGCTAAAAACATGAAAACTAAACTATCAAAAAAAAAAGAGAGAAAGACTAAAAAAAAATTTTTTTAAAAGATACTAAACTCATAGATTTACAGATAGAAACTATGTTTTCAATTCAACATAAACATAATAAACATTTTTTTTTAATTTTTGTTTATTTGAAAGTTTTTTTTTAATTTCAATTGATAATTTAAATAAAATGTTCGCGCACGTGCTATAGTGGCTACCTAAAGACTTTTTAATTACAAATAAAAAAAAGAAAATATACATTTTAAAAAATAGACGAAAAAAAAATCCACCACAGAATTCACTTATTATAAATAAATAAACAAGTTTTTAATGAACGATATTATACAAACTGAATGTTATGGAAGAAAAAAATGTTAGTTTTTAATGTGTTTTTCTTTTTATATATTTTTTTTTTTTAATTTTTTATAATAATTGTGAGACTCTCTTTGCACGGCATGTTCATATACCGTATTACGCATGCCGAATATCCATACGCGGTAGTCGGAATCATAATACACGATCAACGTTTTTTTTTCTTTCTTTATTTATTGTTTGTTTATTTGATCTAAGAGCCTCTATGCGATGAGGTGTCACTAGAAACTGACTGCCGATTGAATATTACTTGTGTTTTTCTAGTCGACATTAAATTAGATTGTTGGGAAAGCATTCTCTTTGGTAAATAAAAATGATGTTTAATGAATACAACAATATATTGAATGGACTGGAATTTGATTCTTATTCATGACAAGTATCAAAACGTGCCATTTACTTTTTCTATTTAATAAGGGCAGCAGCTTAAAAAAAAAAAACACTTAAATTTCGTAGGTACTTGAAATGTTTTTTTTTAAATGTCAGTATAAACATATTTAAAACGTTTCAAACCTAACAATATAGAGATTCCGTAATCACCGTACATGTAAAAAAGATTGTAGGTTTCATAGTATGACTTCCTATTAAATCACAAAAATTGGTAAGTTTTTGTTCATTTCACAGCTCCTTATTCTATTGTTAGATTCATGGAACTGAAGACACACAGGAAACTGGAACAGTTTCTGCAGCAATGATTACATTTTTGTGATAACTTTTGATAGAATATTTACATGACGTGACGTGCTTTACATAGGACCTCATAAAAACTATATTTATATCGCCCCGTTTAGCTGTAACATGATCTAATCAAAGTTATTACCTGCTTTCTTACAACTAAACGGAGCGATAAAAATATAGTTTTTATAAAGCCGTACGTCACGCTTGAGTCACATGCGAAGTATGATCAAAATTGAAACATTCTATCAGCAGTTATCACAGAAATTCAATCCGAAAAAGAATAGTCTGCTGATAAACCTGGCCTGGAGCATAAGTTAAATAGCATAGATGTGATTTATTATTCCAAAAAAGAAAGTATTATATAGTTCTTATCGACCTACAGTTCTTAACTCCTTTCTGTTGTCGACTTAACTTAACAAGAAATAAAAAAGTAAATAAACACAAGTCGTTGTAAGTACTGAGAATTATTCTTACCTTATCTAAATTGAAAGATGTCTCATTAGGCTGTATAGCTATTTCATCATTAGATTGTGACTATATTTATGATATAATAAATCACATATAGTACTCGTACGAGACGTCAACGACATCGTTGTCATAAGTAAAAGTAAAAAATCTATATTCTCCTGCAAGAATATAAGTTATAATTTTATATATATAGCACTAAAATGTGTTTGTGTATGCTTGATGCATATATAGGCTAGCTGTATGGAATAGTCATCGTTAATTCAGATTTATGCATCACGCGCACCAAAACTACTCTCAAACAGTGACAATTGAAAAGCACCATTAGTAAATAATAAACTTCATGCATTCTAAGTAGCGTGTAGCAAGCTTTTGATATATTCTGTATTCTGTAAATGAGTATACAATACTTAACGTTAATAATAGTTGATGGCTTGACGTGACATGAATTGTATTACATATAAATATCAGTTATTTACCTATCGGCTTATTTAATAAAAAAATAAATTCGAAAATGAGCACTACTTAAAATTAAAATGCAAGTCATTCACTAATGAAATAGCGGTAAACATGATAATTTTCGTTTTTAAATAAAATGCTACATATTAGAGTTTAGAGATGTCTCAAAAATTCAAGATACTGATAATCTCTTCGCACATAAAGATTTTATATGTTTTATTTCGCTCACTCTCATGTATTTCAGTCTCTTGAATTTTTGAGACATCTCTACATACAAATATTTTAGGTCACAAATTAATAGTGGATTTTTATTATTGGTTCTCCGGGTTATGGCTTCTGACGTATTCACTCAAACAATTAAGGCGTTATTTTGACGTTGTCGTCGTATTTGTTTGAATCTTAAGATAAGACACTAAATTACAAGCTGCACTCTTCGCAATTATGAGCATTTCACATTTCTTGGTGCTAGTACATAAATTAGGAAATGTTTCCTTTTACTGTATATATACTGGCCAATATTGTCTAAATGGTGTCCAATTATACCACAATAATTAAGTCCAACTAAATTTATTACAATTTCACGATAAGTTTGATAATAGATCAGACGAACTATGATTTTCATTTAATTTATTTATTTATCAGACTCCCTTCATAAATTATGTGCGTATTTATAAATATTTCGTTTAGCACAGCACATAAAAAGGAAGAAGCAGCAAGTAAGTAATAAAAATATTGATTGAAGTTATTAGTTTTCTTCTAACAGTAATCAATAAACCACATTCTTCGAGTCAATAATAATTAAAATTTGTACAGTTAATGCATACGCCAACGCCATAAAAGATATTAGTTTGTCAGATTCAATATGTAATTCAGATGGCCTATTATTATTTTTTTCTAGTAAGTGGTTCCATGTTTATAATATAAAAAGTTTTAAGTAAATCGAAGAGATATTATTCATTGAATAGATTTCTAATAATATGGCGCTTCGTACAACACGGCGTCGTGCCTACCTACAGCTCATTAATGACAATATATGATAATTATTTTGCATTTATAATAAAGCAAAACCTGTGTACACAACTGCTTCAACATCATGGGCCTGTAACTGTTTAACCACACAATACATCATTGTGGAGATATAACAAAATCGTATCCATGACAATTGTCATCGTATACGCACTAATGCTCACATTAAAACACATAAAAATTATTTTATTAATTCATATTTTTTTCAAATTCAAAAAATTGAAAACATTAACAATAATAATTCTACATACAATGAAACAAACGGTGTCAACAAAACAATATTATTTATTTTAGCTTTTGTTTTCATTATTTAGTGTAAAATTTAATTTATGATAAAAGTAATGTCACGTATTTAAATTGTATGTGTGCAAGTGAAATAAGTGTATTAATTCAGTGAATCTGTTATTATGTTATTAAATGTATTTAAATTTCAATGTAAGGAAAGATGAAAAATATTCATTGAAAATATTAAATATGACATTATGTTATGCAAAATATTTTTAATATTTTTACTTTTTCAACATGACTATCAGATTATGTTTACATTTTAATTAAACTTCATGTTTAATATGCCGCACACGAAAATATTTTTTTCAGTGTATCAAATTATTATAGAAATGTATTAAATAACACCACATGTAATCTTTGCATTATATCTCATTATCGTTAAGACATAACCACTTATTATAAATTGTATTTGTAAATCGCGGGGGTACAACAACAACATTTGTAATATTCTTTCACGTAACTTTTTTTTCTTTGCGAATAGTAACTTTGTTTAAGCATCAATTACAATAACGTAAGATTTGTAGGATTTATATGGATTGTTAACACATACGTGGCTTTTAACGGGAATGTGTCTGCTTTTTGTTTTATTTATTTACTTATGCAATGTTGAAATAACTGTCAACCGAAGTCCAGTGTATAGATGTTACAAACATTAAAAGCCGCGTCTGTGCTAAAATCCTTACATACCTTACTTATTGCAGTAAATGCATCAGCTAAAATGTTGTAAAGTTTGTAAGGATTTTAAGACAGATACGGGTTTATAAAGTTTCTAACCTCTACAAGAAAACAAAAACCACACAACACACTCGCAAAAAGTCAAGTCCGTGTTTAACATTCTTACAAATGTTACAAACGTTAATTCATATTTAATTTTCCGATTACAATGTATCATTAAATGGTATTCTACCAAACATTTTCAAGGTCAAAAGTATATCGATCTACTCACAATCTGCTTTACCATTTATCATATTAAATTTTTGTCGATTAAATGAAAACAAGCTGCCCAATGGATTGGTACACGACTTCATTTTTGTAAAGAAAAAAAAAATGTGAAAGCATAAGTGTATTGCTTACTTGATTTTTTTTTTTTTAAATAAAGTAAAATAAAAATAAAGGCTAAAATTTTTAACTATTCATTCCCTATTAACATTTCTCGTTCCTAACCCTATTGACCAAATTGTAGGAATTCCAATGTGGAAAAATCATTGGAATTCCAATGATTTTTCTTACCAAAATTGTCATGCTTTTTTCCAATTCCAATGTGGATTTTCTCCTACCTCAATCCTAATTTTTTCCAAACATATTTATTGGATTTTTTTCC
>JAABKK020004489.1:13318-24109 GCA_011634745.2 Catotricha subobsoleta
CAACTTCATTTTTCTAACGAATGTTACCACAGAAAAAAAAACCCAAAAATTTATTCTTTTCAAAATAAATATAGCTTTTGATATTAATCCGAATCCGTTCAATTAATTTTGAGAAAAAAATAAATAAATGTTTGCATCGCTTTTACTAACAAATCCGATCCCTAGAGCCAATAAACATTCAGATCGAATTACTATTTTTTGTTCAACCATTAAAATATATTAAAATCATACTTGTAATCAAATATTCTATACTGCTGAAAAATCATTAGATTATATTAATTATAACACATAATTTGTTTGTACAAATAAAATGTAACACAAAAACTGATTAAATGACATCGAAAACAAATGTCTGAAACAAAATTTTTAATGTTAAAAAGATAAACTACCTAGTTGTTGGTGTTTATATTTTATAATTATACTTATATATAGGTATATATTTGTACTTTTTTTTTATTCTAAAAAATGAAAAATTATATTGAAATTAATTTTGAAAAAAGCATATATAAATACAGTCATACAGTCATAAAGTCATACACTCATATAATGAGTTACACAATAAATTTGAAAAAATTTAATCCTAATTGTAATTTAATTAATTACTTTTCTTCCACCTTTAATGTTTGATTAATTTGGTTAAATAAATACATGATAATCAACTGATAGTTTTTTTTTTTAAATGTTTCAGAATAAAACAGAAATTGTTTTATTAGTTTTATATTTTATTTCATTTTGATAAATCAGCTTAAAAAGTTCTGTACTGTTGATGTCAACTCCGTAAGCAGGTCTGCAATGGTCCAGAAAACCGACATAATTCATAGATAAGCTAGATTTTTTTCTTTTCTGCAACTGTTTTGAAATATTGCATTCATTACTTTTATTCCATAAATTAATGACTATTTTTTTTTCTTTAAATGACGCATACAAATTTAAAACCGGCGTTCTACTGAATAAACATTTACAGTAATTTCAAAATAATTTTGTTTTATACATTTTCTATTATCTATGACGCATATAATACCTACGTTATATAACATAACATTTATTTTTTTATCATAAATTATCCATCAATATGCTAATGATTTTAAATTAAAAAAAAATCTTCCATAATAAATTATATAATAACACGGAAAATCTATGCTAAATAGAATATTCAATCCAAATTTAATATGCTAATTTCGAAAATGTTATTAGTTTACAACCGAATGAAGATGTACTACAACTGCGTCCTAAATTGTTAAATGATTTAAAATTGCTGTATTTTATGACCAGGAATCGAAAATATGATATTTTGCCAAAATATCAAATATTTTTGATATTTCCACACAAGCCTTAAAAATATTTTTATTTTATTTTTATGTTTTGCAATGTTTCTGAGAAAAGAATAGGAAAATTGATATTTTTTCCGAGTTTTTATGGTGAATCAGATATTCTAAATAAATAAACAAATTATGATTCATTCCATTAGTTTTTTAAAACCATAAATTTGTAAAAAAAAGTAATAGAAAAGAAATAAAATTTGTAAATCTACAATTTTTCTAATTCGCTCAAAATATCATTTTATACACATATCTAAAAGTATGAACCCTGATTATATACTTATTATGACTATATTCACCTAGAATTAACTACATTTACCTTTCAGTACTTATTGAATATTTATGTATGGCCATTTGCATATTTTAGCTAGCATCTATGAAACATTTCAAATAAGTAACTTTTTTTTTATACATATATGCATGGTCAAGGCTTCATTCAATCTGTCACGTTACACTCACAGGCATATTTTGGCCAATATCTTGATAAAAAAAACATAAAATCCTAATAATTTTCTGATCGCTAAATATGAAGATCCCCAAGGCCTACATTTTGTACATACAATGTTTATTTGTATCTCTGATAGTTTCGGAGCTATCTTTGCGTAGATCAGTAATGTATAATGATGAAATAGCGAATAGTGATGATTTAAGAAACTTTAAGAACTATGTGCTATTGAATAAATGTAAAAAAAAAAAACTTTTGATGATTTAATGTTGAATTTAAATTAAAGTAATAAATTACAAAGTATGAAATAGAATATGATATATTGAGATTTAGAAGATGCATAAAATTGTCTATGATATAAGGCGAAATTATTATTATTATATTTATAAATTAATTGTAATTGTAAATATGTAAAATTAAATTGAATTAATATTAGCAGAATAGTTATCTAATAAATAAATTATTATTATTATCAGAAACTTATTAGGATCTTATTTTTTTTTTTTAAGATATTGGCCAAAATATACGTGTTAGTGCAACGTGACAGATCGGGAAGCCTTGACCATATTTATTGAAATTGTATAACATAAAATTTCATTCAAACAATTAGTTTCTGACAGATAAAGAAGTTCGCTTTTAAACTTCAAAAAATGTGTTAAAATGTCTGGTATAGGCCATAGGTCTTGAATATAGTATAAAAATATAGTATAAAAATATACCAAAAATTAAACATGGTATGAAAAAAATACCAAAAACTATTATTTATTAATAACAAGCTGCCAAAAGATTGGTAAATGGCTTCATTTTTCGTAAACAAATTCAAATTTACCTTCACGAATCACGAGGACAAAATTTTGCCTCTTTTTGCTGGACCAATATCCTACCAATAAATCTTGAAAAAAAACAACATATTTCATTTCTAGTATGTTTTTAATACCATTTTTCGTATATTTTCATACCATATTTCGTCTTTGGTATATATTTTTAATCATTTTTGTTAGTACCACGTAAACCTATGATCTATTCTACACGATAGTTAATAGCTGAACAGAAAAAAATTAATAAATATAAAGAATCAAGTTCTACGAAAACCTTAGCTGAAATATTGTTATGTGCTTTTACACTACCGATATTCGTCAGTATGTCCTTGTCTAATATTCTAAAAAAAACTTCCACAATTACAGCTGCTATTAACTAACGTGTAGTATGTGTCTTACTGAAAAATTGATCCATATACAACTGGGAAATGGCTATGTTAAAAATATGATATGGAATGATAAATATTATCCATATATTTTAATTTAATGCCAATTATTGTAAATATCCAAAAACAGAAGAATAATTATTTGATCAATTTTATAGTTACTATTCTTTCACATTTATTTTCTTTTATATATTTTAATAAAGAAAAAACTATATTCATTTGATTGGTGGCAATAATTCTATATAATATATTGAAGCCATTGATAAGATCCTTCATCATAGAATTTAATTAACACAACTGATATTACATTTCAGTTTACGTAAATAAATTTGTGCTTTATACTAAAGTTATGTTAGACAATGGCTCTATATATGCTATCCGTTTATGTAACTGGTATTCGTTTTGTATCAGGTAACAACATATTACATATACAATATACATGTAATATATATTTGTAACTCATCAATCAGGCAGTTTATCACAATTTGTTGGTTTTTATTTTATGCATCATTGTGTCCTTGATTTTGTGTTCTAGTTATCAAGATTAATGTTATGTGATTTATGTTTTCTTCAAAAAATGTAAATTGATCATTGAGATACATAAAATTTCTACTACATTACAGCTTGTAGTTAAGGTTATATTTAAATTTTACTAATATTTATTTTCTTTATAAGTTGTAGTGGCTGAATCTAAATTTTTTGAAAAAATAAATAGAATTGACTATCTTTTCAAAAATAAACAGTGTGTAAATTATAGTGGTTTTAGTTTTTGGTTA
Source organism: Catotricha subobsoleta (assembly GCA_011634745.2). NCBI lineage: Eukaryota > Metazoa > Arthropoda > Insecta > Diptera > Cecidomyiidae > Catotricha > Catotricha subobsoleta. The sequence goes on from JAABKK020004489.1 coordinate 17,063, forward strand.
GATTTTGATTAGATATCGAATAAAACTAAACTGAATAACATTACTCTTGATTAGTTTGACCGAAATGTCATTATCCATAGTCATGTGATGAATTTTAAATTGGAAATTTTATTTGCTATACCATTATAATTTATATTGAATGGCTTAAGGGGGGATGCACAGTAGAAACTCGCATTGCCATGTTATATGGTCAAACGAAAATATAATTTGAAATAAATTCCAAAGTAAATTTCGCACAGAAATTTCATTCACGAGCGACCCTTATTTATTTTTCGAGATGTAAGTGTGAATAAAAGTTGTTTACTTTAAAAGTTATTTAAAATTTCATTTACATTTGGCCAAGTGAATTTGGCCAGGCCATGCAACCTGCTAGTGTGTATATTCACCTTTACATACAATTTCTTTCTATATTGTAATAGATAAATCAAGCGAGCGTTTATATTATCGATGTTGTCTACTATTAAAATACGAAGGTTTTTATTTAGCATGAAAAAAGTTTTCTTATTTGTTATGATAATGTTCCGAAGAAAATTTTGTGTAAGCCATTTGGATGGACTATAAATTATTCAAAAAGTTAGTAATCAAAACAAAATCAATACGGGTTCTAATTAGTTGCTATATTTTTTTATTTTTTTTGAAAAGCCTAGACCAATTATGGAAACCTTTCAAAGAATATTTGAAATAAAGAACTTCATTTTATATTCCTGGAATTCATATAACGATCGAAGATAAGATATTACTAATAAGGTTTATTTGAAAATTATTTTAGAATTAGAAAGAATTTATTGATTTAATATAATATCAAACTAATTAAAAATATATAATATTAAAAAGCACACATAAGTTTAAAAAAAATGTCTTTTCTGACTAACCTTATATTTTTCGTCCTTTTCTTTCCTTTTATTTATTTGATTGAGCACGAATTACTTATATTTTTATTAAAAGATATTTCCAGTAATATTATATTTTTCAAGTATTGAAAAACGAACGCTCAGGTACCAAAAAAAAAAAAGAAAGAACAAAATTTGAAGAAAAGCGTAAAAAAAATGTATAACCTAAATTTCCTTCCGCGTATAATAAGCTTTCTATATAAGAACTATATAACTCATGTATGATATAAAAAAAATCACCTCACCTGTATTTTTCACAGTTAATATCGTCTCTACGTCTTATATTATAATGGTATAATAGACAATTTTTTGTTTTATGAAGAGATCGATATGTTATTATTAAAAGGTTGGTCGGTATTAGGATTTTAAATTGAAACATGTGAATGATTTTATCATGTCCCTAGTCGAATAGAAAAAAAAAATTTGAAACACATTTGAGGAGATATATTTTTTATAATTTCAAAACTATATAACAGAAACATATCTGATGAGACATATTTTTATTATTTTTTAAATTGTTTTTCAGAAATATGGCAAATATGTTTAACAATCCAAAAAAATCAAATACTTTTTAGAGATGTCTTAGTTTTGCATTTAAGCATATCTCATATGATATGTTCCTGATATGTATAATTGTATACATTTGAAATTTATGTAAACAAAAGAAAACACAATCTTATAATAATCCTTTTTTTTAATATATAATTTATAATTAATATTTAACATATTAATAATATACTTTTTCCCTATATTATATTCATGAGATATGTAATGTATAAAAGGTTATTCCATTGAAAATTGTAGGTGTTTTGTTTTTCTTTTGAATATAACAGATACGCTTTTGTATAGTCTATAGGAAGTTGTAGACACTCTAAATGTTTATGTGCATACAAACTTTACTGAACTCAAACCAGGAGAGCAAACAGGTGAGTCGGAAAAGCGGCGGGCAAAAAATATCAATCAGGAAAAAACAAAAAAAATAAATAAAATAAATGAAAATAAATACAATACTAGGAAAATAGCTGGCTAAATAGGTCAGGATAAAATATATCCAAAAAAATAAACACAGTATAACTTAAATTTTGACTATAGGGATCCGAAAAAATACCAAGTTTTTTTCTTCATCATTTATCAACATTTACGTACGTACATGATATCAAGAACAGTAGGTATCTATTTAAAAAGCGAATCCAAAGGTTTAGTAATTGTAAATTTTATTTTTGATCAATATAAGAAATGAGGTATTAATAATTCTTGACACTCGTATCTATCGTAAACAGAGTAGAAACCGTTATCTTTAGCGTAATTTTATCAGTTTATTTTTCATTTTGTCATATTTTTAACTTTTACATACAAAATATTTTGTACGACATGCTTACTAAAGCCGAGACTACAATAGCAAATCTATTTTCTAATATCTATTGCCACTATGCTCTTGAATATGAGTTAACAGAAGAAGATTGGTAGTGTATTCTCACCTTAAGATAATATAGACACTCTAATCGGTACTATATATAAATATATATGGTATAATAGCTAGGGATGCAATATAATTTCATAACTTCAAGCTCACATTTAGTTTATTCTCATTACATTCTACCTGTCATCTCAAAAAGCTGACCGTACGCATCTTAAACTATAATTATTGTTAATTATACAGTATACAACTGTTGAAGATGATTGGAATGGATCAAAGACGCCGACCTTACTTCACTCTTTTGATGAAATTGAGATTTTATCATGTTCATTGATCTATTTGTATTTGGAGAGTCATGGAAGGCTCCAAACAAAATCATTCCTTTAACCAAACTTTTTGAGCTGAAAGATTCGAAAACGTAGAGATTTGATCATATTTTTTTCGCAAAAATACTTTATGAAAAAAATGTCCTCTAAAGTTGGTTTTACTTTTAACTAACCGACCATGAACTTTAGAACGTTAGACATTAAATATTTATGGGTACTAACATCAAAAAATAATATTAGAAAATGAACAAACAATTTTAATTTTTAAAAGCTCGGTTTCAATTAGAAAAAAAAAAATTATAAGAAAAAAAAGCAACTGGTCTTGCATCATTAAATCGTTTTTCTAAAAAAAAGTTTTGTAGTGAAAACATCCATTTGAACTTAAACAAAATATTTTTTTCGCTATTCTTAATTTAACGCAAGCACTTTTATATATTCAGAACTGTGACAATACAATAAAAAGTTTCGCTTAGTTAAATTAGCTACAAAATTTGTATATAGGAAAACTTCTTTATATCTTAAAAAGAAAAATAATTTTAAGTAAATATGTAGCAGCAAAAGTTTTCTCTTTTTCTAAAATATAAGGAAAAAATTTCGCTCATAGAACGTGACAAAAATGTGTTTTTTTTTTTTAACAATTTTAAATCAATACAAATTTAAACCAACATAATAAAAACTAAATATTTTCGATTGGCTGATTTGCACGACAAATCAAAAAACTGAAGATTTTCTTAAGAAAAATAACCAAAACCTTATATGCACAGTTTCTCAATATTTTATGAAATTTTTGGGATTAGCATCAGCCTGTAAATCTAAAGTAAATAATTTTTATGCCACGTAAAATTATCCCGAAACTTTTAAGTGATTTTTTTTTAAATCCATAAAGTTTTTGTTATAAAAAAGGAACAAAAATATAACCGAGCTAAGCTTTATTTCTTTTTCATATGTGGCTTTAGCAAACTAAACCAACATGTGAAATATTCAAAATAAAGCTAAGCACAAATCTTCTATTTAAATGCAACAACAGATCCCCCGTACACATTTTCACATTGTCATATAAGCGAAATGTATTTATGTGGCTTAGAGTTATTTGCTAGTAGCTTGCATTTCAATGAGCAAACAGTTTTTCATTTTGATGTAAACAAGTTAGTTTTATAATAAAATTTAAATTGAATACTTACTGTGAATTTTTCTACATTTATAATGAAAACCGCAATAATTTTAAAACTTCGTTTCGGTTTGACAAAATTTATGTAGTTTCAGTTTTCACCAATAATAATAATAAAAAAGAATAATTTGAAATAAAATTGACTTACGAAATGCTTCTTATAAATTTAATATGTTAATGATATAAATGAAATGTCGATTTTCGACGACATATATAATTTAATATTTATCCAATTTTATGATTCGTGATGCGACAAAATCCCATTGGGTGGAATTATTACAATATTACCACAATTATCTTGGGGCCATTTTATCCTTCACTCACAGCATTACAGTATGTGTTTCATTTTCCCACACTGAAAAAAATAATAACATTATGTATATTCAAAGCACAAAAAATAAATTATACCTCTTCATGGTTATCATGCTCTTTGAAGAATACTGTGCATCAATGTCATCAATGCCTTATAGCTAAATCATGTTTTCAAATTGATGGTTAGTCATAGCAAAATTAAATATGCTTTTAGGCCATACATTAAATAATATTCATAAAATAAAAATAATAAAAAGAAATTGAAGAAAATGTTTCTTTAACGAGCTGAGCATATCAAACATAAATGTAAATAAACATATTTATTTTCCTTTTGCACACAAAAAAAAAATGAAGTAAAAAATGTAGGGAAAGAAATTACTGCACACTGGTTACGCATTGAAAATGTTAATGATCTTCTCATCATACCAATAGAGTTTAGGTGAAAATGGAATTATAAAGGAGAATTTGCTTCAATAATCTAAGGTGTACTTATAAAAAAAAAATATTTCCAGAGAAATATTTCATGCTTAGAATAAAAAAAATATTAAACTGAAAAACTTAAAAATCATTTTTTTTTTCTTTATTGAAATTTATTTATTTAACAATACCTATACGTAGTCTAATAAATTGTAAATGTCAAGAATCGCAAATTTTAATGAATTTATTTATTTTAATAAGCTAAAGTTAAACGTTTCAAGAGTTTAATAACCTTAATAAATAATAAATATTAGTTTGTTACTTATTTTCAGTTTTCCTATGGTTTTTTAGTGAATGCGTTTTGTACGCCTCTTCGATATGAAGGGTCTCTTGTAAGTAAAATAAAAAAAAAACTTTTACAAAAAGCTAAAAAAGCGGAAAATTTACAACATTTTAATCATATTTTCCTTTTACTTTATATATTTATGTTTATTCATCGGTTACGCCATAATTTTCATCCAATTTACACGATACTTATTGCTATGATATTTAAAATATGATAAATGATAAGTTATGTTTTAAAACGCATTAAGAGATATTGATTTATGTAATGCCTATGGGAAATACCATCAATACAAGTAATTATTAAATTTATCCTAACTTAACTAAGTTTATATTTTCGAGTGCCAATAATTAGTATTTTTTTTTTTTACCTTGATACGAAGCTACCAAATCACTTTTACCGAAAGTTTAACCACAAATCAAACGAAATCCTAAATAAGTCTTGAAATTTATTTTTATACCAATAATTATTATTTACAATAAAGAAATTATTTTATAGCAATTTCCGCAAACTCATTTAATTATGAAAGCATTATAACCGCTTGATTACATATATTTTCCTCTCTTCATTTACAACAGCCACTTGAACACGTGTCAATTAATATTATGGTTAGAAAATTATAAGTAAAATTGTTTGATTTTATGAAATTTATTTTGTTTTTGTTTTCTTTTGGTTTTGCACAGTATTTTCATTTAAACAATCATAAGAAAGATTTTTTTTTCACCATATCATAAGGCCTTATATTTATCCATATATAGCATAAACTTGAAAAAATAAATGTTGTTATGGATATATATCATATACTCGTATACATTATACAGGGTATTTCAATTTTCAAACTGCCCAGCCTTTTTTTATTCTTTAATATAAATGTACTAGATATAAGAATTTGAATTTTACTTGATGCAAATAAAAAAATTATTTTCTATATAGATAAATATACTAATATGGACTAACTATATATAGCTTGAACACAAATCAATATTTTTTTAAACGGTCTGTTGTTTTGAATTTATTATGAGCTAAATAAAAAAAAAACATTAATCTATGATACTAAACATGAAAATACTGTAAGTCTTAGAAATGGTCTAATAGTTTAAAGAATTATTATACCATTTAGATGATAGCATTTTATCAGGTTTTTGATCATCTAGAACTTATTTATAAACGTCAAAATCAGATCTTTTTTATTTAAAGATATAACTCCATAGCACAAAGTTTATAAAATAATAGTATAAACGTTTATAAAGTTTCATAAGCGTTTGAGCTTCATAAAAGTATACTCAGGGAATACATTCACTCACTTATTCGAATAAGTTTATAATCTACAAACAGTAAATTATATTGAGTGTGAAATAATATTAATATTATTTTAGAATATTAATATAAAATAAAATTAAAACACTTATCGGATGCACTTAATTTTTATATTTTATTAATCCCAAATATTTCGTCATAAATCCTATGACATCTTGAATGGGTAACAATCAATTTTACTAAAAAAATATTATATCGTCAACATTAATTAATTGAGTGCATCCGATAAGTGTTTTAATTTTATTTTATTTTAAAATTCTAAAATAATATTAATATTCGAATAAGAATAAGTAAATATTCTGTTATCAGACAGAAAGAGATATAAAAACTCAACAAAAAATGGTTTAAAATTTTATCTCAATATTGGTATAATGGTAGAGAGTTGTTGTTACGAATCCTGATCAGGTCATAAAAATCAAAAATTGTTCAGGTCTATTTATTACAAGAAATATTATTTGGAGCAATTTTTGAGCTAGGAAATCTTTCTGGGAGTGTTTCGTAGGACACCATAATAATCAAAGCAAAGTTCGTTGAACTTGTGAATGAATCATCAGCCATGATAATTAAGAAAATTAAAAAACGAGGCCCACAAATTTCATACGGTAAATAAAATGACATCACTGAGAATTGGTCGGATCTGTCTCTTCAGTAAGACCTCCCGACCTAGTGCAAGTTTGACTTAACATGTTAAAAATATGTTAATAAAAATGTACTAGAATATTACTAGGAATTCATACGATATTAGTAATTATCGGCTCCGTCCTAAACAATAAAATAGGAGGGGTGGACGCTTCAAATGGGACTACCCTCTGTATATTATATACAAATATATTTGTCTCGATTATTTATAGCTTTTC
>JAABKK020004500.1:3169-15454 GCA_011634745.2 Catotricha subobsoleta
TTTACTATTTATCAAAAAAAAAAAAAAATCGCTAGGGAGCCCATGTAAACAAAAATTAATATTGTCATAATACTATTTGAATATTCTATTATGTATCTACTGTGTAGTGTAGAAAATAGCAATACGAGTTTTCTTAACTATTTTTTTTTTATTAATTAAATTTAAAATTCACATATAATATAATATGTAATAAGAACTTATATTTGCCAAGAGTTGTATGTTTTCTGAAAAAATAAATATAACATAAAAACGTATACACACATAAAAGGCATGCCAAAAACAAAAAGACGTCTTTTCTGTCAAAAACGACATCATTATGAATATTTTTAAAATAATTAATTAATTAATAATAATTAAGCCATGTTTTTTTTTTTATCAAATTATGAACTTTCCAGATAACAAACGGATTAAAGTAATTAGGACCATAATATGTATAAGTATATATATCTAATAATCTATACTTATATATCAATTTCAATTAAACCCTAAAAACAAATTAATAATAAGCTTATAACATTAAACAAAAACTTTCTATATTCTAATCCACATTTTATCACCTGTGCTTCATCTTTTTTTTTTTTATTTATTTATTTATTTATGGTTAATGTGGCACATCAAAGCCACTTAAATCGCCACATGTTGATGTTTAAATATATTTCATCTGATGAACGACCTAAATATACATATTATCGCACCCCGTTAGAATTTCATCATTAAATTAAATAACAGAATATAAAATGAATCTTTTAAAAAAGGTTTCCATCTCCTAAACCATAAAATAATGTGGGCCATCAAATATCAATATTGACCGGTACATATAGTGAATTAGATTGGCATAATATAGCATACAATTTCGTGTATAATGTGAGAATTAAGGATTATACTAACGCAATCGAACTAAACCTATTTCTCTCCCATTCATTGTAATTTTAGTAAAAGGGCAACTATATAAAATATTGAACGTATAATAATTAAACGTACATAAATACATCATGTACCTTTGTATTAACCACTTAATGAACACATAAATATATATACTGAAAAGTTGTTTATGCTATAATATAATCGGAATTATGGATATTGTTATTAATGATGCAACACAAAAGGACACAATTAAAATTTAATGAATAAATTTGTTATTTGAAAATTTAATTTGTCATGTAATAAAATTCACTGCTCGTTCGTTAAATCTAACGTGGCCTATAAAATAATTTGATTCAAATGAAAGTAAAATGCGAAATAGTGCGATAGCGAATTGATATTGCAATTGAATAATTGTAAATACAATTTACGATTTTAGAAGACATAAATTGCAGAAAACTTTCATAAATATTTTATACCATAAATGAGCGCCATTGCACTAGAATCGTTAATAAATAACCTAAGTAAAACATTTAATTTATATATTTCATTTAGTTTTTTTCATTATTGATCAAACTATTTAAATTTCATATTTAAGCGGCGCGGTAGCTATCTAGCTGATTATATTTTTAGCCGTTTGATTGGTTATCATCCCTGCTACTGATCTACTGATGCTTACATAAGATGTTTTAAGAAAATTGTCAGCCCTGATGTGATCGTGATCAGTCTTGGACATATATTTCTATAAATACTATCAATATTTCGTTATTTGAATTGTAAGCCAATAATAGATTAATATTATCAGAGATAGAAACTATTTTCATAAACTTTACATAAACTTCAATATGTTATTAAATAACATTAATATTGTATTCTATATTTTAATTGAAAATTTTCAAAATATATATCTTTTTTATCATTACTCGAGCTAATCTATTAAAAATTAGGATGTCATTTTTGATATGTGAAATTCATTAAACAAAAAAAAAATTATAGGTTTTTTAATATGTATTTAGAAATTCTTAATAAAATTAATGAAAAAATTAATTTACTTTTCATATAGTTTTTTTTTTTTTTTATTTAATATTTGAAATGTAATTCACTTAAGTATAAATTTTATTTTTAGTCTTAAAATAATATTTGCCACGAAATATATATTTTTAAAATATGGAATTTGTAATCGCGGTTTCTTTGATATGTGAAATGTGGTAATTATGATAAATGAATAAAAATGCTTTTAAGTTTTGTGCAAATATGTGTAGTATGTATGCGGTTAGTATTATTAATACTGAAAGCCTTTTTGCTTTGGTTTGAAACTATATCCAAACTGATATATAATAAAGAACTGGACTGGAAGTAGCCGTAGTTTCAATCGTAAACAAAGTACAAAATGGTTTACGACCACTAATATGAAAACATTTTTGATATATTCGTTTAAACTTATAAATATATATGGAAATAATTTCTAGATTTTTGATATCTACATTTTTTTAATAGATCATGTTTTATGCTTTTATTTTTCAATAAAATTATGATATTTTATGATGGTACGCAAAGCGATTGTGCGTGTCATTTTATTACATTTTATTTCTATAAACTTCTTCTTTATGGTTCACGGTATAGAATCATATCCAAACAAAATTACTAAACATAATCTGTTGAATATAAAATAAAAACTTTATGATATGATGGTAAAATCTAAAATAAAAATAGTTGATAATAAACCTTAATCCACATGTGTTTTAAATTACTTTGTACATATTTGATTAACGCAATATAAAATAAATCTGATAGATTAAATATATTTAAAAATTAAGAATTATGCATTATGTGTATAAGCTAATTATCAGCTCTATAAAACATAATAAATATAAATTAGATTTTAGATTATGATAAAAAAAAACTATAACGTAAAATCCAATTTCAGCTTACAAAGAAATATGGTTAAGTTTCTTTATACACGCATACGAGAGCGGGTGGGTTAAGTTTCAAAACACGTTTTCCATACAGCGCGATTTAGTCGATGGGAAAATTTGTTTAAATAGTGGTAAATTTAATACGAATTCAACAAATTAAAAATAGTGAATAAAGTTTTCAGCGTTTAGGATTGACCAAATAATATATAATATAATTGCTACGCCCATATATTCTATAATATGTTGCTTTATTTAACCAATCACTTCTAAACTCATAAACTGATTTGTTTTTTTTTTGTTTTATAACATCATATTTTATTTTGATAGTTACTACGTAAAACATATGATATTATCTCATATGGTCATTACATTACTAATATAATAGTCTGTATGACTTACAAAATGAACGCTCAAATTTAATGAATTCATTGAATTACTTTTTTTTAATTTATTGTATCATTTTATAATATTCGATATCGTATATTATTTTAACGTTCGATATGGATAATATATTATATTTATCTATTCTCATTTTATGTTTTCCTTTTCTCGTTATCTTTTAAAATATTTAACACAGCGAATAAACGAGACAAATCCCTTTATACCTCTAGTATGGTTGGTTATAATATGCAAGGATACCTTATATAAGAAATAGTTATATTTAACATTCGATAATATGTTAGCATGCTCAATATGAGTATGTTTATGTATTTGTATAATATATAATATATATTCTCTACAAACATCAGACCTAATCTAAACCTACTTCAAATCTACCTTTTAAATTTATTGATTTTTGGTTTGATATATACCATATTAATATATAATATATATATGAAAAGAAGTAGGTGTCCCCTATATATATGCATATTGCATATTCATTTTACGCCTCAGTTCAGTTCAGTTAATACACTTCACCAGATTTTATTGAAAAGTATTGGATATGGGCTATGAGGGTATCTAGAATTCACATTTCAAACTTAATGGCATTAATAAATTTATTCAAACACAAAACTGATTTCTTCTTATTTCAAGTAGGTATAACAAAACAAGAGTTATTTTATGCTTCAAATATTCTTTTGTTTTTGTTGTGTTTTTTATTTGTTTTTTTGTTTTTTTTTGCAAAGTTTTCCCAAGAACTCTCTATTAAAGTGATTTATCAAGTCAGATTAATCTCTAAAAATATTTGTCAACCTTCCCAATGAAAGTTTCGTTAAGCTTATTTGACAAGTATGCACATAGTCTCTTAGACTATGTGTTTGGGATCTCTTGTTGCAACATATCTATCGTACAAACAACTTGAAATTGTCCATACGTTCTATTGATTTTTTATTTTCATACACTAGTAGGTGCACTATTTTAATTACCAATCTCATTATTTTAAAAACATAAAAACATAAATATTTCTATATTTCCATTAAACGTCGACTTTTTCACTTAAAAAAAAATACATATATGTATTTAGAATACGCGTTTTAAAAATGTTTTAAACTTTCTTTTTTTACTACGTTTGCAGTTTACTCAATAAATTTAGATATTTTTATTAAAGCTAATAAAACTTTTTCAAGAGGCAACCGATTTTGATGATTTTGTGCAGGGTTTCAAAAAATAATCCATTTCCTGATATAATCAAAAAAAAATTTTTTCAATTTAAATTAATACTTTGTATGCTTGAAGTATATTCAATATTCATTTTAAAGTAAATTAAATTGTTACATTATGTAACAATTTCATTAAATTTTAAATTGGAACATAAAATATCACATAAGACTTTATTTATTACATATAATTACATATATAAATTTTATCATTGGCATTTTTCTTAATAATTGGAAAAGCTTTTAAATTTCACATATTTTTGAAATTTAAGTTTACTTAATCTTATACTAAATCTTATAAAATAAACAATCAATTAAACATTTTGTAAGGCAAATTGTTACCAAAAAAAAAACTTGAAAATTACGTTACATTTCCGTGGAATGGCCCATATTTATGCAAATATGAGTACTTATTGCAACATCTCTATCATTTGAGCCACAATCCAACTATAATTTTAACTTTGTTAAAAAAAAACTCTGTATCGAGCATTGTTTTACTGATCGTTAAATAAAATAAAAAGTAAGTAAAAAGTATCCATAATTAATCCTAATTGCCTTCGATTACATGAAATTAAATAATCATTTATTACCTTTATTGATCTATTGAATTTATAAAAAAAAATTGTTCAGAATCGATAAGAATATTGTTCAGAAAATTTTGAGATTAAATATATGAAACAAATCCTTTTAAAACCTGTTATGTAATCGTCAAAAAATTGTCACAACAAATTTAAGCAAAAAAATATATAAATAAATAAACAAAAAATAAATAATGAATGTAAAAAAAGGCAATTGTGAATTTTCTTAGCTCTTCAAAATATTTATGAAAAACATTGTCGAATTTTATTTATATGTAGTTGATTTGATGAAATTCATTGTGATAGTACGTGATAAATTATATTATTATTTAATTAAAATATAAATGAAATCAAAAAAGGACTTATACTTATACTTGAAAAAACAAAAATATATTCAATATTTTAAATAAATACTGAATAATTTTTTTTGTGAAGATATTAATATAGCAGTATGCCTCAAATAATTTAATTGCTCTCTGTGGGTAGTACACACTTTCAATGATTAAAATTGTTATTTATGTGCAAAGACGAGAAAAATTGCTTGGATTTAATAAATAAATAAGTAAATAATAAATAAGTAAGTATCTACAGAATCAAATAAAAACGTCATATACCAAGTTCACGATAATAAATAAAACACACCAAACATTGTATACTTACCGTTTTCTAAAAATAAAATTAATATAAGATTCCAGCATAAATGCATAATCTGTGTACAAATTGTTTTATAAAAGTGCTTCAAGAAAGAAAAAAAAAATCAAAAATTTCTACTCATTCTCTATACTTTATGAACTTCATAGAATGGCACGAACCTAAACCACAATGAAAAGAATAATAAAAACTTGTGCAAAATATTTAAAACAGACTATATAATATATGTAAACAGTAACACACCGACTAAAAACATCGAAGAATGAAAAAATATTTTTATTTCGGTTTTATGTTTTTGTATGGTTTACATTTTGTGTATACACGCAAAAAACCACTCACTTGGAAATTTTTGTTTTGTTTCCATGTTCCCCGCATCATCTCGAAAAATAAACTTTTTGTATATGATTTATGGCCTTTACTTTAGTGTGTCTACAATACGGTGTGACATTTTATTTTTTATTTTCTTTTGGTTTTTCTCATTTGTATAACTTTTATATACTTTAGCGAACGATAAATTTTGATATTATTTTACCATTCAGTATAATATACCATCTAAAATAGAATCACGTTTAAAATAATTCGATTCTCTTACACATAATTTTGTTGTCAGTTTTAATTGAAATCGAATAAACTGAAACGTAACTACTGTACAAACTGTGTGTGTACATTCACTTTTTTTTTCATTCCTTTCTTATTTTGTACGTGATTGAAAAAAAAAATGATTTATTGTTGGTGATGAGAACTATTGTTAGATGATTTCAAATACATATTAAAATTTACTTGAATGCATTTAATCCTGTATTGCTTTACTTCTTTTTGTTTTAAATTAATATACCTATTATTCAAATTGAATAACATTAAACGATCTACAGTAAAATGTATAACTTTGATTTTATTTAAATGAATTTGCTGTTTAACTAATAATTCAATATTTTGTCTATTTTTTTTTTCAGATATACCAGCCGACGATATTTTAGAATTGTTCGGTAAAACTTTTTTTGAATTTTGTCAAGACTCTGGTTATGATAAAATTCTACAAGTGCTTGGTGCTACGCCTCGTGATTTTTTACAGGTAAATTTAGCATATATATTAAAACCAATATTAAAATTTTATATTGAATTTAATAATTTTTAATTGACAAAAGAACTTAGATGCCTTACACGATCACTTGGGTACATTGTATCCAGGTATGAGAGCGCCATCATTTCGATGTACAGAAAGCGATGGTTCCTTAATATTACATTATTATTCAGAACGACCTGGACTAGAACATATTGTTATAGGTATTGTCAAAGTAAGGGAATATTCAATAATACATAAATTATATTTGAAAAGATTTAAAAAATAAAAACTAATTTTAATTTTCCATTTCCCATTTTTTTTTTATATTCATCATAAACATTAAAGTCTGTTGCATTAAAACTTCATGGTGTCGAAGTGGAAATCAAAGTAGTTAAACGAAAGGGTGAACCCTTACATGATGGTGATTCATCAAATATTATGGAAACAAGTACACCCAATAGTGAAACAACATCAATATTATGTCCACAACAACAACAGCAACAACACAAGCAACAGATATTGTTAGATACAGAAAAATATAGAGAAAATGGAAACGATAACAAATTGCTACCTAATAGCATAAATAATAGCAATATCCTATCAAATAGCAATACGAAAAGTAGTAATTCGATTTCCAATAGTCAAGGTAATTTACCTATTCTATCAGATGCTATGCTATCAGTCAGATTTTTTTTTCTGTTATTATATAAGTATATCTTTGCATTCTAACAGTATATCCCAAAGTATAACATTACATTTGGTTCAATACACTATATTCGTATTATTTGTTAATGCAAGGCAAAGCAATCAAGAAAATGTAGAACACCAAATAAAATATAAAAAAAAAAAAATAGGCAACATGATTTTGTTGGTGAAAATACAACAGGAAATCGATACTATGTAAATAATTTCACTGTAATTTTGGCAGGTAACATGGTCTGTTGAAGATTAGGTTGTCGTGCACAAATCTAAAACGAATTTGGTAATATAATTTTATCACGATATTTTCAATAAATTCATTGATTAAAAAAAATCTCATTACAAACTATTATTATAAACTGAGATACTTACACTGCAACCACAGTTCGTGGTAAAACATATTGTAAAACTCAATGTATTTAGTAGGCAGTTAGAGCAAATGGCGTGAACATAAACGTAGACGTTGGCGTGAATGTAGAAGTGTCAAATTTCATGGAAAATTAATGTAATTCGAGGAAAATAAGCGAAGTTTGACCATAAATATTTTTTTAAATTGCATTAGTTATATTTAACGCGAACTTATGGTCAAACTCTGCTTATTTTATGTTGAATTTTAATATGTTTTTGACACTTCTACGTTCACGCCAACGTCTACGTTTACGTTCTAGCCATTTGCCCTAACTGCCTAGTATTTATAAAGATAGGTAATAATATATGTGTGAGCTATCGGCCAAGTAAATGCAGAGGTAGAGTAGATTTTTTTTAAACTATGTATTAGCTAAAAAAAAAACTCCTTATTACTGTTTTGTGATCTGAATTTTTGCAGTTTATTATAAAACAACTAAGCACAACGTGTAAATTTTCCTATACTGTTGCGATTTTATAGCTACTTTAATATTTTACAAATTTATAATAAACAACAATGAAATAGAAAATGATTTATTGGTGGCGGGAATTTTATTGGTTTAATCTCGGGTATTTAATTGATTAGAGACGATGATTATACAGATATTTATTTTCTATTGTATTTACTATGAGTATATAATGTTGATACAATATCAAGCATAGCAGTGCTTTGTAATTAACTTCTAATAAAGCAGTCGTGTAACGTTTTTATGAAGTGTTATTCTATTTTTTTTTTATTTTATTTTTTTTTTGTGTTTTTTCGTCTTTTTTTTTGCGGGGTGTTTATGTAGAAATTATTTATTAATGATGATGATGACGATACATAAAACTACAAAATTTAATTATTTTATCGATTGAAACTAGTTTTTTCGTATGATATTAATCATTGCAAAAATGTTCAACTCATTTCATGAAATAAATTAGAAAAGTAAATAAAAAAAAAAAACAAATTATTTTGAAGTTAATAAATTTTTAAATCTTTGATTGGAATGTGGACCCCTTAACAAGGAAACTATTATGTGTCTATTTCGTAAAACGGAATTTAAGATTTATTAAAATTATTATTTGTAAAAAATAAAAGTAATATCCAGATAATTTGCTGAGCAATATCTATTTTAAAATTTTCAGCAAATAATCAAGCACATGTACAAAACATGCACGTGTATTTCTAAAATATTATAATATTGTTGTGCCCTTACATGCAAATTGTTAGAAATATAAAGATGAACATTTTTGTTCAACTACATACGCGTTTAAATTTTATAAAATAAATAAACGCCTCAATTTTTACGTATAACAAATTGATGAGTCTTTTATTGCATCAATCATAAACTGACAACTCAAACCCACAATAAGATATGTTTGAAATATCTTGTGTAGGCGTTACTTATCACAGTAACAAAAACAATTCCATTTAAATTATTTTCAAGGTACAAGAGGAACTCCATCACCACATTAGCTCCGCACTCATGAAGAAAATTGTGCAGCTGCCAAATAAGATTACAACCACCAACCCAATATGAAAAATAAAATGTTCAAAATAGATCTGCTGGTATTAAATTAAATACACAGCCAAAAAAAAGTGTTTCTTTTTTCATGGTATCTCATTTTAATTTAAATGTTTCCACGATGTTATCACATTTAATTTTATTTACAATTTGCTACATCCAAACATTTCTTATTTTGTTATCAATGCTAATTTGCATACATATGAACACAATATAAACTACCAACAGAAAATTTATTTATTAATGTAGAAAATATTATGCATTCGTGAATAGAATTGAAAACAATGCATCTTCCAAAAAGCAAACTTATTTCTAACAAATGTTCTTCTGTGCGAACTGTCGAAAATTTCTGAATTTCATATTCTATGTGCACTGTTCATTGCTCAACATAAACATGCAACATATATTGTCACTGTAATGTATATATTTTTCAATAAATAAGATAATATATATATATTTTTTTGGCAAAGGTATTGGCATTGCATCTTTATTTCTTACGAATGAGGACACATAATAGAAAAAAGAGTGGCATTAGTATTTGTCCGACATAAAGGAAAAGTAAAAAAAATAAAATGAAGAAGAATTTGTCCTGTAATATACATTCAGAAATGGAGCAAAGAAAGATAAAATGAAAATGGAATTCCTAATATTGCAAGTGGTTTCACCGTTTTTGCACCAACAAAATAGTTTATTGTTATCTGATTGAATTGAATGTCTTTTTGTAATGGATTTTTCTTACCAATATTTGGTTTGTCAATTTTTAAGCGAAATAGCACAAAACTTTTAAGGCATAAGACTACAAATATTAGCTTAGCGAGAGCAAAGAAAATTAATAATAAATAAGTGTAAAAATGTTTTATATTTTATAAGCTCGTTTTTATTATTGATTGCTTTCCTTAAATAACTTTTCGTTAACAAATAATAAATATTATTGTTTGATTAAATCCAAAATAATAATAATTTTTTTTTTTTTTATCTTTTTTAAAGAATCAAATAGCACCAAATATGATCCCTTTACAAAATGTGTGAACGACTTAGAAAATTTATATTTGGGTGAAAAACTGGCCAAACATAGTAGCAGTTTGGAAAGTCTAGATCGACCAAAATCGGAAAATGTCATGAAATCACGAAAAAAAGAAGTTGAACTATCGGATCATATACAATTTTTGATAACTGAAAAATCAGCGCCAAAAACATCTTCAGTTGAGGATGGGGATCAATTAGATGAGGGAGATGTTATTACTGAAGGTAGGTTTAAGCATACTACTAAAATTAAAATTACATTAAAATTATTATAGGATGATTTATATTTTATACATTTACAATACAATTTTTTTTTATTTGATTTTGACCCAACATATTTTAGTTCAACTATAATACACCCTTGTTGGCGCTGTAGTGTCATATAAATAATTCTTGAGAACTATTTATTTCAAATTTTTGGTTTTGGAGACTGTGCAACAGATTTATTAACTTTTTTATAATTTTTTTGTTTCTCATTTTTTATTTAATGTGTGTAACATAAAGGCTCTATCAACAAAGTTAATAAACTATTTATTTGCTCAGTAAGAAATACGTTTTGTTCGGTTAAATACCATTTCTATGTTCAGTGAATTTCCCAATATTTGGTTAAAAAAAAAAAGAAGATACATTTTGTTGAATAAATTTCTTCCTCCGCTAGGGCCTCACTGGGGATAAAGTGGGAATATTTTCTTTATATTCCTCTTTAATAAATGTACCAAGAAACCGTTTATCTAAATGTCTAAATTCGGATTAATCTTTGAGTTACTAAACATTTGGAATATTTACTGTACGTTGGAATTATTTACTGAACATGTGGAATAATTAACTTACGAAATAAATACGACCCATAATTTTTAGATCCCATTTTAAATGTCTATAATTTACTTTTCGTGCTATTGCTTGTTTGGTGTGTCACTAAAATATATAAAAACCAATCATGCTTACTTATAAGTACAATTTTCTAAAATCAATCCATTCGGTCAAATAGCTCTTAAATTTGGATTTAATGAATATTTGAAATGTTTAAATAATCAAAATTTCTTACAATTCTGTGGTAGTTCCTTCAACTAGTTAATTCATAATAAAAATATTATAAAACGCTGAAGATATTTTAATAATAAATATTCCGTTTGATTGAAAAGTATTTGAATAATATTATTCTGTCTATACGTCTATAAGAATTGATGAACAAGGCGAATAATCAATTTTTTTGCGATTCTCCCTCTTTCTTTAATTTAAGAGACCAAATATTTTTCATGTGCATTTAATAAAGATTTTTTTTTTTTTTATTAATAATTATTCTTTCCAATTTATTCCTTATTACTTTTTTCTAATGAAAAACTTTATAAATTGTCAACAGTTAATTTTAATATAAAATTACATCGTCATAATCTCAAAAAATTTACTGTTACCCACTGATGATGTCATTAGATAAATGACGAAATATTTAGGGAGAAAATAAAATAAAATATTATTGAACAAATCCGATAAGTATTTTACTTAAAAAATCATCAATTAATTTCCTGTTTTGATGGATTTTTTTTTCTTTTGTTTTAATTAATATAAAATATTTTATCTTATTTTCTCTAAAATTAAAGTTTAACATGAAATTTCATATTTTGTATACAGTATATTCTATACAAAATATGTTTATAGAGCATTATTTTCCATTGCTCATTGCTTTCTATGAAAATTAATAGAAGAAAGTTTTAAAACTTTACCAAACATATAAACTCATTAAACACCTACCTGCTCATAAAATGTTGAATTTGGTTATGTGGTGCTGCAGCAAGTATACTTATATTTAAACAATTTCAACTTAATTTACTACAAAATAATCCACAATGGCGAATACACCAAACACCATATAGAATAGATAGAAACTACATTTAATGGAAGTTATATTAATCAATCCCTTTTCCTTTAAGAACATCCTTTACGATATAAATTTCTATTATTATTATTATTATTATTATTATTATT
>JAABKK020004511.1:0-27179 GCA_011634745.2 Catotricha subobsoleta
TATAAATATGAGATAAGATACTTATCTTATACCTTATCTGAGATACTTTTGAAATACTTTTTAAGATACTTTTTAAATATTTTTATGAATGAATTATACAATTATTTTTCATTCAATGAAATATCAAAAAAGTATCTTAAAAAGTATCTCAAAAGTATCTCAGATAAGGTATAAGATAAGTATCTTATTTTAAATTTTTATCATTATCTTATTATTATTATTATCATTCTTGAAGCATTTTCGGAGATAGTTTTATCTTATCTGAGATACTATCTCAGATACTTTTTTTTATCAAGTTTGCAGTTCCGCCATACTATACCGTATGTTTCATTTTAGTTGAGACTCTAACTGACTCTCATTGAAACAGCACTATAGGCGCTGCTGCACACGAATTCATTTATTGAAAAGTAAAAATTTCATTATCTTTAGGCATACTAGACAAAAATATGTTATATTCAGTAGTTTATGTTTCTTGATGCGTTACGTTACAAATGGGGGGAGGGGGTTTGCGAATAAGTTACAAGAACGTTACAAAAGGGGAGGGGGGTACAGAAATCTCCGATTTTGCGTTACGTAATTTATGAACGTCCCCCTAGCGGGTTGAGTCATGATTATTGAAAGCATTTCTCCCATTAATTGTAAAATGCTTACAAACAGAAAAAACGACAACAACAACAAACAAAAAAACTGCAAGGGGTTTCCTGAATATAACATTTTAGATATGGGTTAGTTAATCCCTCACCAACCCCGTATGCTTAACGACAATATTGAAACTATTAAAACAAAATTACCTATGATTTCAAACTTATGTTTGTAAAATCATTTATCTGCATCAATTTCCTATACTTCTCTTGAAACTCATTTAAAAACATTCCGAATCATCAAACAAGTCATTAAGTGAAAACACTTTTTTAAAACTTGTGATATAGGTAAAATAAAGATAAATGATATTTTGTTGAAAACAAAAGATTATTTGAATTGAAGAGCAGATAAAAGATGACTGATCTATGAACCGAATTGTTTTTTTGATTTTTTTTTCAAGATTTCTTAAGAAAAACTTCCACCTTTCGTTCATTCAGTCGGTTGGAATGAGAAATGAATTAGAAATATTAACTTGTTAAAATACTTTTTAACTCACACAATTTTAACATAAATAAGGTAAAATTTAATTTAGTATCACAATGAAGAAGAATTTTTTTATGAAAATAACAAAAAAGGTAAAAAAACGCAGTTCAAATTTCTCAAATGGAATTTTAATAAATCCCAACGTCAGTAAAATTTCGAATAATTGTAGTTTATTTTAAAATTGAAAACAATATATAAGGTGCCTACATAATAACGTAAATTAATTTTCCCATAATATAATCAAGGTTATAGGTATATAAATGGTAAATATATATATTCACTTAATTTTAAGTAAAACAGAAATGAATGAAATACCCGAACACATATTTTATTACTCGCAATCGCAAATTTCATATATATACATAAAAAAAATAATAATGTAATGCCAATTTTATTATTTTATTACGTTGTGTGAGTGAGTAAGTGTAAAATGATAAAATAAATTTTAAACTCGATACTGTCTGTACATATCTGTCTGTATCTTTCATTTACTTTGTCTTTATAATTTATTTATTTTTCATTTGTTTGTTGTTTCACAGAAACATGATCGCAACGCAACACACAATGTTTAATAAACTCAAAAAAATAATTGAAGTAAATCAAATTCTCTGTACGAAAATCATACCAAAAAAAAAAATAAATAAATAAACATCTACTCGAAAATGAGAACTTTCGAGATCTACTTTAAAAAGAAGTGTAATTTTGAAGTCATTTTATTGCTTAACCATTTCTTTCATTTTAATTATTTAATTTGCTTTTGATTTGACATAGAAGAGACGCGCCTAAACGCTTTAATATAAATATAAGATTTAATAATATATAATTTTAAATACGTTTTGTCTCGCACTTTGCGCGTTACTAATTACACACCATTTTACTTACGTAATTGCTAATTTATTTTTAAAATATTGTTCATCTAGAACTCTAGGGCAGCTTACAAATAAATTCTAATTTTACCATAAATTTGTCATTTTTAAGATGTTTACCTGAAATGATAAAAAAAAAATTAAAATTATTTTTTTATTATTTATGGAGTTTAATAAATTCTCAAGTGTTGTATAAATTTGTAAATCATAAAACTATTATATTTGTACGTGTTTTGATGTGTTTGTCTGTTACCCATAAGCCATTATATATGTTTATATATATTAAAAGATTAAAATATATTACTTTGATTACTAGCAAACTTCTTATAATTTTCGGTTCGTCATTCCCACAAAGTTCTTCTTATTATATTGCACTAAAAACCTTGACAGACGAGAAAATATATTCTGGAAGTTCTCGCTTACAATAGAACAAAATCGTTGTGTTCAATTATCGGGTTGTGGTGTTTGGAAATAAATTCTATATATTGCAGAGTAGAAAGATGGTTTTTATTATATTACGGTAATATCTAATATTTTTCATATACGTTTTAAGAGCGATTTTCCATTTTATATCTAGAATTATTGAATAGTTTATGTAATATTTTTATGTTAAAAAAACATATTAAAAAATGTATAATTTTTTTTAAATTTTGCAGTTTATAGTTTTTAATTATAAATTAAAGGACATATTTCATAATATAATATAATAAAAATATCATAGCTGCTCTCTCTCAGGTTTTTTAACACTTAACAGAGAGAATAAGAATAATTCTCGACTTCAGTTTTTCTATGAGCCAAAAAGAAAAAGTTCTTCTAGAATTTTAGTATTGTATTTGTATGGTAAGGTCTATTTTTCTCGGCAGTTTCTTATAAATAGAAAACTGACAAAAATTAAATTAATGGATTGCAGACTAAAAAAAATACTTAATTTGTTTAAAAAAGAAAAAAATTAAGTAAAAGAGGAAGGAAAATTCTATAAACCACTAGGGAAAAATATGTAAAAAAAAAAAACCTATTTATTTATATACACGAGAAATAATGTAAAATAGAAAGTTGAAAACATAAAATTAAGTTAAACATTAAATTAGTTTTGTATGAAATGTCCATTAATTGCATGCATTTATTTATAACTCATAAGCAATGTTTAATATTAATTGGTTAGATTAATTATGAAAGGGATAGGGAATTGGGCCCTGATAATTCTGTAACGATATTTCAAGCAATTTTAATTTTTAATTAACGCAGAACCTTTTTACTCAAATCAAATATTTCGTTCAAAATTTCAACCACAAAGAAATCATCGTTCAGGTTCTTTTACGTAAAGCATGATTAAATATTTATTCTATTCTATTTCTAATACCATTTTTTTTAATTTTCCTCATCTAACAAACATATTTTTATTTGAATTTGAAAAACAAAAAAAAATGCTCTGTAAAGCCGCACGTTTTAAGCAGAAATAAAAAATAGTAGGTACGCACAAAACATTTTTAATTAAAAATTGAATATTCAGAAATAACTTTTTGCTTGCTATATAATTTCAGAATTATTTTTGTGGTACTTCGACTGTCTACAAATAAAATAGAATATATGTACGGTAAGTATGTACAATCAGCATGTGTACGGATCAAAACACGTGTGAATAAAAATGATATTTTAATAGATGAATCCAACCCATATGCCTATAGTCTTGTTCAAACTTTATTCATTTATTTTGGTAGGGTGCAATACAAAAAAAAATTCAAAAAAATAATATGTAAATTTGCTAAAAAGTTTTATTTACAAAAAGTTTAAATACCTTTCCCAATACTTACTTTACCAACAGTTACTAAATGTTTCATAGATTTATAAATAAATAAACAGCTCGAGTAAGAGTTCTCTTAAAACCTTACTTATCGATCGACTATATTAATTTATCACGTAGTAGTATCTCGAATAAAAATAATTGATTCTTTTGATAAATTACATTTTTTCTGCTTTTTTTTTACTTCTTATTTGATTCGATACATCATTTTTATGTTATGACAGTTAGATGCATAGGTTAATGACCTACAAATATAGTTTGTCAGCTTAAATATGAGGAAAGAGTTGATATGAATGTGACAATCGCATTAACTATAGTACATATACATACATACTATACATACATATTAAATATATTCAAATTAATCAAAAAAAAAAAAAAACAGATCGGACATATTTATAAGTACGAAACACTAAAATTTAATGATTTACGACAAAATAAGAAATGTGTTTGTTAAATGTATAACATTTAGCGAGTTAATTAATATGTACTTAGTTATGTCACAAAATATAATGGATGCTCTGATGTATGAAGTTAACGTTAATAACATAAATTGAATGTTATCAAATTTTGGATTTAAGTATATATTTATTTCTATTTATTTGATTTTACTTTTATACAAAGAATTCTTATTATTGCTTTCTTTATATTGCGTAATCGTTCACAGCAGGATACGAATCTCTATATTATTAGGTATATTCCATTACATAATTGTAGAAGGATTTTCGGCATAAGCTACTTCCGGTTTTTGTAGTATTTTGTATTCGTAGTACTTATATTTTAAGATGCTATTGTTTCTGGAGAAATAAAAGGGTGTCTGATGTAACTTTTAGGATGTTTTTTCACTTTTATTTTATTCTTTATATTTACGCAGTGTCGCACTGAATTTCAATTTATCGTTGAGCAATTTGTGTCGGGTGGTCGACGATTTTAATCATTATTGTTCGTTCAGTAATTTGAATAAAAATAAACAATTTCATGATGCTATATGTCGGTTGTCGAGAACTGGACATGGTTTATGATTTGTCCGCAGGAATTTTTATTTTTACATATACTAAATGAAGTTAAGTCGAAAATATGGTTATTTTATGGATGTCAACGCCATCCAATGGCACGTTTTTCTTAAATCAACACATTTAAATAAATAAAAAAAAAAAAACAATCATTTTCAAAAACGCGTAAAACTATTCAACGATTGTCTTATTTCTAATAAATATACGGGATAAAAAAAAATTAATCTATCTGAGATCTGAGACACCCCGTATAAATTTTTTACATTGAATTGGTATTAAATAAATAGCAACAATATATTGGAAATCAGATGATTTGTTTCAGAGATTTTTTACTTTGAAATATAATAATTAGAAAGAATGTTAATCGAAAGAACGTAATTCCTATTTCTAAATACCAAGTCAATAGATACAAAAGTCTAAATGAAATGATTTCACTGCAAAATAAAACGCTCAATACACAACCTTCTTTAATCACTTGCTTGTTAGTTTTTCTGTAGGTTATCACAATGTAAACATGGAAAAATTAGATTGTTAACAAAGCGGTATACTAATAATTTCTATAGCATATAAAGATATATTGCAAAAGAACAAAAGTTTCTTCTTTTTTTTTTTGGAATATGTCTTGAAAAATAAAATCCATAGAATAAGAACTTAAGTTCATTGCTTTAATACTCAAGAAAACCATGAACACGTACCAGGATTTGGTCAATCAAATAAATAAAAAAAAAAATAATAACTGTTTCTTATACTTATTAAGTTTATACGCAGTTCCTAAGCCCAAACTAATGTTTTTCTTGCACGCTTTTATTTATTTTATAAATGTTAGAATCATGTCATCAGTAAATATTAATATTGATTAAAGTGAAATGATAGTGAAAGTGCTAAATAATATTATCTGAATGCGGTTTTGTATGTACATACGGAATACAATATGTGCATGTACATTCGAGACATGATATGATTAAGAAGATAAATACGTACCCATTCGTTAGTTGTTAATGCGAATAGAGTAGGTACATGATATATATGTATGAATTAACCTGATAATCTTGACATGTGTAATTGTATAAGTATATTGTATATGTTTCTTGTTTTAATTTTCATTTTAGTTTCATAATAAAATCTCTGTAATGAATGAACGCTAATCAAAACTACATGCTTCTACTTATATATAGAAATTATTTATTAAATGTTTTTTTTTTTTTTTTTTTATCTATCCATTTATATTGCCTATATATGTCCGTGTAAAGGTCTAATCGCACATTGACATCAATTAATAATTGTTCACGCATTAATAATATAGAAAAGTTAATATTGTGATACTATAATTATTATTTGTGATTTGACGTATTAAATATAAATGTTCAACATATCGCGTACGAGTGTAGGTACGACGTATTATTAAAGAAAAATAGATCATTAAAAATCGAATAAATTAAAATACATATAAAAATAAATTCGCTTTAAACTAAGAAGAGTAACAAGTTCAGTAATTTACATATAAAATATAATGATTTGATTTGATTTAATGGGACATTGATTAATGAAAAAAAAAATTGTTTTTATTTATTGTTTTTTTTAAGGCATTGTACAACTTTCCCATTCACGATTGATATGTTAGAAAAATTTATGCTCAAGTTCGCTACCACGAAAGCAATCATTATTGTATTGGACCGTTGTGCCAGCATTTAGTAGGTGGTAAGAAATACGCCGAACACATTAATAATGATGAAATATAAATAAATAATGTGAAGAATGAAGATGCATCTTTCGGCTTATGTACTAACCAGCAGGGCTTGGAAAACCTTTATTTTAAAAATAGAGGTTCTTAATTTTTTTTTTACTGATTCTATGAAGTGCGATCACTTCAGTATCGTTATTGTCGATTAAGACGGGTTAGACCAATTATTTTTAGGATCAAAGAAACCAAGCATACAATGCATTTCGATTGAATGATCGCCAAAGAACTGAAAAAATAAAGGTTCCTTATTTCGGTTTGTCAAGATAATGATAGAATTCTCTAGAGTTAATCTCAGCTTTGTCAATTTATAACATTGATTTGAAATTGTCACTAGTCTAAATAAAATGGAGAAATTTAATTCGGAGTGCAGATGTATGACCTAAGGATCATAGAAACCAATAGCTTAAAAATCAGAAAAGCAGAATAATTCTGGTTCTAAAAAAATGTAGCATTAAATTAAACACGACGCATGATTAAAAGGTTTATAATCTGATGATGGGAATAAAAAAAAATCATTTTAAGATTTAAAATTGCTCAAGTCAATTAATTTTTGACGAAAAAAGGAAATATTTTATAATTGCGGCTGTTGCAGTTTTGCACACATTATAATAATAATATAAAGTGAATTGAACGTGTCAATACATAAAAAAAAAAATAAAAATACAGTTAGCTAAAACCTTTATCCGATTTTCTTCATCTTCTTCTTGATGATTACCTACAGACATTTTTTAAATATTTTTTTCTCTATTCGCTTAGGTTAAATAAATCCACATTTCACATTATAACGGTATCATTATTTTATCCATTTCATTTTGAATGTTTGTGTATGTGTCTGTTTAAATGACCAGTATAAATATAAAACCTACAAATTACGATATTTCTGATACTCTGTCCAGAATATTTTATTACCTAGTAAGGTATGTAATAAGAAATGAAATTATGTTGAAGATAAGATTCAGTAAATTGTAAAATCGTCGGCTGAGAGTTGTTTTGTCGCACATCCATTTTTCTTTGAAAGGAAAATAGACCTTAACGACATATACATGAGGTCTATTTTCCTTTCAAAGAAAAATGGATGTGCGACAAAACAACTCTCAGCCGACGAAATGTAAATAAATACTTAGTCGTATAATAATATATTATTTTTAATTTCCACGTGTGACAACATCAGTAAGTATTGTACTTACTATTCGAAGAAAAAAAAATTTATTCAATTGTGATTATTTGGTGTTTGTTTGAAGAGACGCGCGCGACCTATTACAAAAACATTGTTTTTTTTTTTATTATTATTTTATATTTAAGGCGAACCATTAAAGGTAGTAAAATGTCGCCCAAAACAAAAACATCATGCCACATAAATTAAACAATATCCTCTATATTCACCCACATTTATTTTCCCGCACAAATACATAATTTATTATTTGTTCATTTACTAAATATATACATTAAAAAAGAAAAAAAAACAAACAAAAAAAAAAATCCAAAAATAATATTACTTTTGCACGTTGTTCTGCACACCGACCAAATTCTAATAAATTTAAGGTTCTTCTCACTTTTAAACCCTTACCACAGCAATATACTTTCCAAACGTTATATGGATTAATTTTTATACTTCTTATTGTGTGTGAAATGGGGCATACAAATCTCTAGCAATCAATAAGATACGACTTTATTTTAGTCTTAGAACCTGTTGAATAGTTGGAAAATTTGCTACAATAAATTCAACAACGTCGATACTATATGATTTTAATATTGGCGTCACATTATACTGTGCATGAAATGTAATAAAAATAGTGTTAAAGAAATTATGATAGTATAAAACACTATAGTTAATCATTTTGATCGGTAACTAACGATAGTAATAAAAGCTAATGGCTTAATAATTTTTACTGTCGAATATGTTTGTGTTCTTTATAACAAAATAAAAATTACCGTGCTTTCCTAAAACGAAAATACAAAAGCGCTAAATTAACGAAAAATTGATTTGCATTTTATAATTAATATTTCATATTTGAGAAACGATTTTTAATGGTATTATGTCGCTATTGTTTTACTATTATCGACAAATATTTTCTACGGAACAAAAAATTGCATTAACAAAAACAACAAGAACAACAAGAACAACGAAAAGTAAAAAAAAAAAAAAACAATGATATTGAAACTGTAAAGCCTTGATAATTGGTTAATTTTCCATAAAAAAACAAATAAATAAAAAACGCTAATAATGAATAATTTATAGGCCTCATGAGTTATAGCCCACAAACAACATCATATTATATATTTATTTATAAGTGATGTTCTATAACTGCGTAGTCATTAATTTATTTTTATATTGTAATGGATCTAATATGTAAATTATGCGCATTGCGTACGAGCTATAATACACTTATACAACTGGACCATTTAATAGCTGGAATAAACCGAAGTTGTTGTTGTTGTTGTATTGTATGTATGTTGTTGTTGTACTGTGTAGAAATTTGATGCACGAAGCCACTTCGTGCGAAACCGAGTTCCAGCTATTAAATGGTTTAGGTTTCCATATACCTATGGAAAAAAAGCCTTTAAGCACAGATTAAGTTTTAGAAAACAAGACAGTCACAGCCCGTTTATAATCATTTTAAAATATAGAAATGCATTGTCATCGAACCTCATTGATGTCTATAAATTTGTTGTGAGGTTCAGCTTCAGATGCTAAATCTTGTATCAAAATTAAGACAATAAAAAACATATTTTGTAAAAAAAAAAAAAAAAATTTGCCTTCATTTACGAAATAATGTCATATATCAAAGAGAACGAATTCTTAAGAAATGTGCGTTGTCAAATTTTCAATTATCAAAGTGCTTCGTTTCAAAAATTTTCGTTTTTTTTTTTTTTTAATTTTAATTTATTTATGTAAGTGTTGCTGGGAGCAAAGATCGATATAAATAAAAAAAACCATGTTCTGTGTGAAATGCTTGCAAAAAAAAAAAACTAAATAAATCAAATAAAATGTTTGTTTTATTTACAAATCTTTCAGTTAACTAAAACTTTTTGGAACTACAAAATTGCTAATTTTTGAAATATTTTATGAAGTGTTTTGTACTTTATTTTGAATTAAATTTTATTGAACGATTCCATGACATTTAAATTTATCACGTATTATAGCCGTTGTTTTGCATTAAAATTTGGGGTGGCGCCATGGCTGCTTTTTGGGAAACAAATCATGCAGCGCTACAAAAATTTATGAATATAAAAACAACACGGCAAACCATAAACTAAAATATTCAGAATCGTTCTATTCTAAAATACAAAAATTTAAATTTGAATTTAATAAAAAAATAAAACCGATTTAATATTGGACATTCTCACAGTGTACTTAGTCGACAAAATAAAATGAAATACTGTAAAACATCGAATAGCCGAACTCAAAATGTTTTTTGTTTAATCGGATAATCGGTTCGATTTTTGGAAGTAGAGTCAAGCTTATTTTTGAGATATTCATTCTTTTTTATTTACTTTTTGATTAGTTTAAGTTGTTTTTATATAGTTTAGTGTAGATTCGCAGTTCGTTATACAGTTAAAGTCCTCTAAGTGGACAAGGAAATTAACATTGAATTCTATGTAACTGTATATGTATATTTTATATAAATAAACTGAAAACTGGCAAGTTCGACTAATCGAAATTTAGATAGTTTGGCTATTCACAGGTTTCATACAAATTTGGTGGTTCGGCTAATCGCAGAATTCGGTTATTCGCGGGTTTACTGTAGAAATAAAATTAAAAAAAACAGTAGAAGGAAAATAACATAAGTTTTTTTTTTATGTGTTAGAATGCCATTAACCATAATAATAATTAAGCATAAAATTGTAGGTTTCCTCCCCAAAAAATCATTCATTATATCTTTATCTATATATATGCTAAATATATTTACACAAATTACACAATGCTGAAAATTAATGATATTATTTTCATTTGTACGAAAATATTTTACCTGTCACTGCCTGCCCAAAATAAATAACAAAAAAAAAATATTTTTTTTTTTTGAAAAAAACAGAATATATTTCAAATATTTAATTTGGTAATATATTTTAAAATGATTTATATTCCTTTATTAAATATTAATTTATGTGTTGACATTAGAACGAAATAGAAGAACCGGGCTTGCATTAAGTAGGTAGATATTTAAATTTGATCTTTCTTTATTTTCATTTGCACATTTTAAATGCGACGATTTATAAAAAAACAATATTGTTTTGCACATTAATTATTAAAATGTTTTTTTTTCTTTTGCCAATCTGTTTTTAAATAATAAATTTACGAAATTCGAATTTCTAAGAAATGGAAAAACTTCGTACATATTTTTATTTCGGACAATGACCAACGTTAGTTGTTTTCTTAAATATGTCCATTATGAAAAAATGTGTGTTTTCTTCCTGCAAATGAATTAGAGAGAAACGTTACCATAGTAACTGGGTTTTAGATATTAAGCACTCTTAAGTTAATTGAATTTAAATATTTTTTCCCACTTACGTAAAATTTTAAAGTTTTGCTTAATAATCGTGATCCAAACTAATTATACAAAAAGGCGATAAAAATTAAAAAAATTAAATATAGCTATATCGTGGCAATGTAGTTTTCATGCGTGTGCGATTAATATTCTTTCTAAGCCAAGTAGTTACATTAATTATCACCCAGATATGTAATAATAATTAATTAATATCCAAGTCTTATTCCAAAGTAGTAGAAAACAAAAATGATTATTACACAAGCAAATACAAAACAGAAAAAATGTTTGCTAATTTTCAGCACACACGATTTTTTGTTTCAAGTTCTTGTTTCTTTTTTACAATTTCTTGTTCTATCATCATTATAACTTCATCATAACATAATAATGCACACTCATGTAAATTGATCACATACCTTGAGCTTGAATCTTGTGTTATTTTTATAAGGTTAGAAAAAGAATAGTTTATTTTTTTTTATTTTAGTAGGTAATACCTAATACGCATCGCGAAATGGTTGTAACCGTATGAATGTATGGTCTTAAGATAAACTTTTGTTATTGGTATAAGTATATATGTTTGAAATAAGATGTATTGGAATGCACAATTTTCGATTATTTTATGTTTGTGTAGTGTGTTGTGTTTCGAGTAGAAAAGGTAGATATTTATATGTAGGTATTTATAATAAAAATATAAATGAATAAAATATTCTTTTGAGAAAAAAAAAAAATGTTAAAGAAACTTGCTCGCACATAAACATACTATATAATATAAGCTATCGGTTCAACAACAGTGCGCTGGTAAGGTCAAGGACAGCTACCTATTTTATAAAATCGCTATAACAAGAAAGGAAAATTATTTTATAAAATATAGAGTCATCTCATTTTGTTTTATTGCTTTATTTTTTTGTTTTTGTCATCATCGCCCATAAGCATAATATTTTTAATTTATTTCTTTATTTAATTATTTTTTTTTTTTTGTGTGTATAATCCAGCGAGCAACTGTTTTGATTTAAAACAAAAAAAAAAAAAAATTGCAAAATATACAATATACATCACACCTCATTTATTAAGAGCTAACTAAATCTTAAAACCAGTCCTCAGAAACATTTTATGTAGCAAATAATTTATATTTATATAAATTACGGTTTATATTATTGAAATTTCTTTTTGCTAATCGATTTCAAGATGTGTGGCAAATGGTCTTAAATTAAGTCTTTCACACAAAAGATCGAATCAAATCATAATACATATATTAGAAAACTAAGTAAAAATGAATAATTAAAGAAAACAAAATACACGAAATAAAACGTTTAAAGTTTTGAATCTGTTATACCTACGAAGAAATCATAATATTACACAATTATGTCAATGAAATATCCTGACCTAAAATAATAATTAGTACAGAATCACAAATTCCATCCATACCTTAATAAACACATTGATAAATGTTTTAGAGACTTGAATTATATAAAAAAAAATAATAATAATAAATAAATAAAAGATAATTCGGATATAATATATACAATAATATTTTATCTGCGGTGATTACCTTGAAAATAATAAGAAGAGGAATTATATATCTACTCTACATATGATATTTTTACCAATCTACATATAAACATAAATATAATGTAAAGAAATATAAATTCATAACCATATGTGAGCTAAGTGAATACTTACTGTAAGGAGTTATTTGTTTTTTTCGTCTTTTGCTTAGTAAGTTTTAAATTTTCGCTATAGCGAGTTTTTTTTTTTTATCGCGACAATGTTTCGACGATGATGATGGGCCCATTAATAAAAAAAAAACAGATATTTGTTTATATAATGCTTATTTTTGTTTAGTAAGAGTTTCAGTGTCAGAAATCATATTTACAAAAAAAAAAAAAAACGTGAAACTTATCGCACGATGATATAGAGAACGATAGCACACACACACACACGGAACCCATACAGGAAAATAATATTGCGTCATAGTAATACAATTTCTGTACGTTCATGCATACTTTTAAGCAATTTTAAACACATTTTTTTACTTTTTTTGTATTCATAATATGGTTTCAATTTAATGAATCAACAAATGTATAAAACTGATGGGTAAACATGATTTTATTTATCATCATTGCGGAATTTTGTTATAAATACAAATCGATAAAATTTATTTATAGAAATATTTCAGTTTATATAAAATCTATTTAAATCTAAACAAAATAATGCTGACAAATTGCAAATAAGTCAATTTCAGATATTAACTTTAGATCAAAATGCCTGAAGGATACTTCAAACTGATGTTTGTGTATATTTTAAGACAGTAATTGGATACCAATTTCTCATCTCAATATCACACTTGAAAATTGTTAATAAAAAATTATTTGCTCTGACTAAAATAGCCATTCTCAATTACAGATAGTAAAGTTCGAAATTTTGAATGAATGAAAATAATTCATTTGAATTTATTACATAATTTCTAATTGGTTTTCTGACGATAGACTATAAAAACAAAAAAACTATTTTCATTCAACCATTATAAGGTTCAAATCATCTAAATATTAGCCCCAGGTAATTAATCGAAAACGACTAATAAATAAATAAATTTATATGCAAACATTACCATCTAGTCGAAAATGTTGTTTGTAATTTCCGTTAAATATATTTTATCATGAATATTGAACGATATTGGCTTGACGAAAACGTTAAGCCTTTCTTAATATTCTTAACTCAAAAATAAATTCTCCGAATAAGACGAGAACAATTTTCATTGTATGGTAAAACTCACATTATAACAGACATATTACAATGTCTAATAGGAATAAAAGGTAGATTATACAGATTTTATATTTGCAAAATTACTCTATGTATTTCTTAATCAAAAAGAACTTTAGCAATAGCATGTTCGTAATTCTCTTCCTTCTGCCTACCATTAATTTGTAATGACTATGAGCAATATGCGTAAGTACTTACTTCATTTTAAGATTATTATAGATATATTTATGTGCATATTTTTTTCTTCATCAAATGTTAAGTGCGCGTGTACAGACAAACAAGATTAATGTGCGTTATGTAGATTTTCCATATACACGTTTTTGTTGTTGTTTATTTTTATTTTCTTTATTGTTTTCTGAATTGTGAATTAGAAATTATCAAAACAAATGGGTTATTTATATATATATTTTTTTTTGTTGATAATAAGCATGTATAAGAAACCTTGGCCGTTCAATTGAAACGAAATATATTATTTACACGTTGACCTTCGATTTATAAGTGGAAAATGTAAATTATAAAATAAATCTAAAATATTCTGCCAATAATATATTTAAGCTGTTGAAATATTGTCTATTTTATAATTCAAATGAATTCTTTTCTTTTCTGTTTCAAAACTTTAAATTTAAGCTGCAAGTTAATGATTTTTAAATATAAATGCACCTTATTACTTTCAAGTTGTGGAGTAGGCATATGATTTTCTGAACTATATGTCGAAATTTCTCCAAGCTTATTATAATATAGATTTGATAATAAAATAATAAAAAATCTGTCAAATTTCTGTATGGAAAAAGTCTATACAAACTCCGATTATAACTTGGAAGAAAATCCAATGAATAATAGGAAAAAAAAATTACCGAAACTGCATAAAAAAAAACTCAAGAGACCAGAAAAAATTCCATTAAATCTGTTGAAAAATAATTGGATAGAGTATAAAAAAAACCATCTCGCAGTCAAAAAGAAAGAAAAAAAAACAAAATTTACCATTATCGAAATCAAAAATGTTAGAGCTCCAATTCCACATAAGATCAAAGTTCGATTAATTTGGTCAATCCTTTTTTCAATAATTTTCCACTTCACAAAACCTTATTAAACATTCTATACACATTGGAAGGCGCCCTTAACGCTAACAACTTTTTGGTCATCATTCTAAGTGAATAATATTTGATCATATCTTAATCATAAGCAATTCATTTGTAAATTCAACCATAAAAATTATGTAAAGTGAAAGTATAAAAAATGTATCTAAATTTTGACAAAAACTCGTGCGTACAAAATTATTAATACCTTTTTTCATTCATCTTGTTATAATTATCATCATTATGAAAGCTTGGTTTGGTGTATACGCTTATCTCTGATTGTAATAATAAAAAATTCCGTCTTTATCGTTTTATCTACCTGAACATTATGCAAGTGTATTCATACCCATTACTAGACCTCATTAATTTGTTAACTGAGGGGGTAAAAATAAAAAAGCGAATCAATGTGATAGAATAAAAGTATTCCCGCAAGATATTTTGTACGTTGGGTTGATATAAAAAAAATCACGTAAAAAAGAAAATATTTTTCTTCTTAATTTTTTTTTTTTCTTTTATTTTCTACACTCAACACTCTATCCAAAAATGCTGCAACATACCAAACAAACAAAAAAAATCTTATATGTAAGACGTAAGAGTGAGTATAAGCGAGTATTGTGAAATAGGTAAATACGAGATGAGAATACCTTTTTCGGATATGAGGATAAACAAGCGTATGTTAATATTACAAATATATATATATAAGAAAAGGGTCATGATTCTATACAGCATTTCAAAATTATGATGTTATTATATCAAATATTATGTGGTAAAAATATAAAGGTTTATAATATAACCCATGGCATAACGTACGAATATTTTACGTTTACCTCTTCGAAAATATATATTTATGTATATGCAAATAGGAGGTTATTTACAAGACATGTTCAAGTTCCTTTTTCTTTTTTTCTTTTTTTTCTGATGTTGTTTTGCTTTTTTTTATTCAGTGTTTTTTTTTTCTTTCGTTTATAATCCATAAAACACTTTCAAATATATCTACCTAAATATGAATAAAAATGTAAAAGGAGTTGATACATATAAGATTATTTGAATGAGTTGCGATTTACACACATCGCGTCATCGCTTAGAATTGGTAATGATTTCGATTATGCGGTATATACGTTTTACTGAATTAGCAAAGCTAATCTGTTGCAAGTTTTTGTACATTTTTTAAGGCACTTCATTTATTTAAGTGGACGCAATTGAAAAAGAATGTTAACAAAACTAAAAAAAAAACAAAAACAAAAAAAAACGTTTTCTTGAAACATCCGGAATCGAGTTATTGTTTGTTTAAAAAAAAAAAAAAAAAACTACCAATATATAATTGTGTTGCGAACCACACCTCAGAGATTCCATCATTGATTCCATTTCATGCCCTTCAGTTTTTCTCTTAACAAGGGGAAAATATAAAGAAAAATCATATTTTCTTTTATATACATTGCATATTTCACATTGGAATTATATTACTTTTGCCGGCAGCGTACTTCGCAATGAAATTGAAAATAAAAAAAAATATATATAATATATATATTATGTATACAATATAAGTATATAAAAATATTATAAAAAATAAATATTTATGTGGGATTCATAAATTTCATTACACGCACCACAAACTAACAAAGGAGTGACTAATGACATTCTTGAATAATCAGCCATTTCAATTATATAAATATGTTCAAAAATATTTTACTAAAACAAATTAACGTAATTCAAGCAGACATTAATATAAATCGAAAACAATATTTATGATTTGTGTTCAAACAATATTTTATAGTTCACAAAACAAAATTTACATTCAATAAAAATAAAAATAGCTAACAGAAATAGAAAATGTTTTCATATTTAATGCTTTATTATCCACAATCTAATTTTATTGTCTTATAATTTTCTGTCATAAATTAATTAGCTTTTAATAAGCTAACGATACTCAAGGAAATAAGAATAGACTCTCTTCAAAATTGTATCATTTATTACGGCTGATACTTAATAAAAGAAAACCAAAGAAAAATTTATCACCGGACTCATAGTTTTTGCCGTATTGAATATCATTTCTAACTCTTATCTGTTTCAATTACCAAAACACTCATAAAACAATAGAGCGTTAACCTTTTTGTTCTGAAAATAATTATAAGTATTTGATCCAGTTTCGCTTCTTCGTAATCTATACCATATATTCCTCTGCAAAACTCCATTAACAAACTAATAATGTGATAAGCAATTTATCAATTAATTCTTTGGTTGAGTTGAACTATAAAACAGAATTATCCCCAAATTAAAGCAATTAATTAAATTCGCAAAAGATAGCGCCAAAGCCAATTATAATAAAAATATAAATGAGCAACATATGGCCAAACATATTTTTTCTTTTTTTTCTGGCTGTATTCGTTTATTAAAGTTCAGTATTGTTTATTTTAAGCGGAAATGGTGGCAAATTTTTTGCGTATATAAAGTTGTCGCTATCGTCTGGTACCAATAAATGGCATTACATTGCGAATATTAAAAGTTCACACAAATTTTCCCGAATTTTTTTCTTATGTGTTTTTCATTTGCGTTAAACGTATTTAAATGAGCATGAAATATTTTGTAAATATTAAAAGATCATAAATTTTATCAATGACTGATACAATATGATTTTTTGTTGTTGTTGTTGCTTCATTGCAATTAAGTGTGAAATTTGTGTAATGGAACTAAATACGGTACACATTTTTTTTTTTTTGCAATTGAAAAACAGTAAAATAGTCGACATTTTTGTGGTTCACTTTTTTTTGTATGTACTCTTGTTTTTATGTAGGTTTGCGCACATGTTTTGTGTACAAGCTTTTCACATATTGCGGAAAGTAAAATTAAATTCGTTTTTTTTCTTCTACATGCAAACATATTCAAATATTTTAAGTTTGGTTAAATAGCTTACCGAAATGGCATGGTGAAATATAAATGGGAAAGATATGAAATTAACTCACATTACATGTGAGCACGAGTTTATGATCATTATATTTATTATTAAGGATATTATGTAATTTTGACCCTGTTAATCTTCTTAAGAGTTATAAGTTGTGTAAGACTTTGATTGTATCTATACTTCTTTGGAAGTATATACTTATTGGCCATTATCGTTGAACATTTAAAGTTTAAGAAGCGTGTAGAATTTTCAATGAAAATAAGGGATTATTAAAACTATATAATAACGATGGATCTAAAAGTTATAATTATGAAGCTAACATAAGAATTTAAATACTTTGGACGGTAAGCATTCACTCGTGTAACTCGAAAATTTCGACTAATTTGAAATTTTGAAATGTATCTTAATCGGAAAATATTGCATTAAACTTCCAGTTTCGTGCTTGGAAATTCTTGTCATTCTACTACGGAGAAGAGTTTGTCCATTACTGGAATTGAAAACTTCTCAAAATGTCTTCATGTTCATTAAGGGGGGGTGTCAAACAACAATTCTAATCTTTTGTGAACAAATGCGAAATAATACATATTGAAATAATAAGTATTGGAGTATTGTTAATTTTATTCATCAAAAATATTTTTACTCGGAAACTAATCCCTGAACCCGATTGCGTGAATGAGTTAATAATCTAATAAACATTAAAATTTCAATATTTCTAAAGCACACCATGCCGTTCACTTAAATATTTAAAATGGTCAATTATAATTATAATATTATCTTACTATTCAATTCTTTATTCTAAACATCAAAATCTCTGAATCATCTAATTATTATCTGTGAATTTTTTTTTTTTAAAAAAAGCATATATTGTTAATATTCAAATCGAATTGATCATTTTGTATCAACTGTTGCTGTGTGCGCAGCATTTATATTATAATTTAAAATGTTAGATATTATTTAACAACTAATTTTATATAAATATTTATTCATGTTTTTTTTTTTTTTTTTTGAAATGTGTTCGCTTACACTATATATTTCACAAATTACCTAATCTCCAGCCTCCTTTCCTCTTACCCAGTTTATTATTTCAATAATACTAAACCAATATATGCAATGTAAAACTGGAATGACAACATTTTTATCGCTTTATGCGGACCAAATTCTTTAAGCAGTTTTACCTACATTATGTCCATATACGAATGTGGATCTTCGGTATTATAAATACATTATTTAATGTGCATCATCTGCAGGCACCAGAAGAATTTATTAAAATATAAATGTAAAACATTATATGTTATGTTATTGCAAACAAATATTTTTCCTTATTCAAACATAATATTTACGAACGAAAAACTGCAGTTTTCACGCTTTATAGCGATCATCAGTGTAGCTAGAGCTTTGAGCTCCATATCTACACAACTGGCTTGACTTCTAAACCATTTTGAAGTCAAATTATAATATGTTATAGAAAACACTGACCGCAATTAATTTGTCAATTGCTCCAGTGAAATATACGATTTTGGGAAAAATTTCTATGTAATTTGTGTTATTTTTGATTTTTTTTTTAGTGCAATAAATGAAATAAAATATATTTTGGGTAATTGCGGTTAGTTCTTCATATATTCCGAATAACTGGATCTTGCGGGTACCGCTTTTCTTTTTTCATTCATTTTGAATCAAGCGAGGAAAAAATTAAAACTGGATTTAGTTTTGATTAAGCTATTCTTTAATTTAAAATTTGCATGTTTTGTGCAAACAACAGTACATACACAACAAAAATTCATAATGTCTAGACGACACAGCAAATAAGGGTTGGCCACTTCAATCATACAAACAACAAAAAAAAAGAGAAAAAAATAGAAGAAATTGTGAAAAAAAAAAAACGTTCCTCAAATAAGTAATCATCTTTATATTTTGTTATCATTTTTAATGTTCATTCAAATAAAATATAATAAAAATAGATACTTATTTTAATTTTATTTCTAAATTTAGAAAAAAAAAAATAAAAAAAAAATAGAAGCTTTATTGTAGAGAGTAGAGTAGGTAATCAACGATATTTATTTAGCATTTATTTATTGTCTGCACGAGACTATTTTGTTGTACATAAAAAATCAGCTGCGAAAACCTTTTCCGATGTTATCTCTCTATTAAATTTGTACGGCGTGTATTTACTTTATATTTTAAAATCATAGAATTAAATCCGAGTAGGTATTTAAGTCCTTCTCTTCAATATTTGTTATTTCTATTAGTATAATATTGTGTTACAAAAATAGCAATTCCTTTTAGAATTTAATTGAAAATGGAGAATAAATACATTATTCATGAAGCAATAATAATAATAACTCATTATTTTACACCATAATACATAGTTGCATTGCAGTGAGGATAATGTGATGTTTATCGCCAAAAAAAAAAAAGAAAAAAAACTCTTATTATACAGTTTTGAATGCATAACCATGCAATGTATAAAACACAAAAAACAAAAAAAAAACAAAAAAAAATGAGCGCAAAACATATGTTTTATTCGTTCGTTCGTTCCATTTGTTAATTCAGCAAGTAATAATAATTCTTATATATGTAACCCAAACCCATAATAATATATTTTGTATGTGCATCAACAGCTTGTATATCTAACAATATATAATGTCATTAAACTATATATATTATAAAATGTATTTTGCAAGAATCTACTGAGCCATCTACACAACATGCTGAACAATATACATATATTTATATTATTATATATTGCGTTGCATTTAAAACCCAAAAATAAAAGAAGAAAAAAAAAAAAGGAAAGAAAAAAAGGGGAAATATTATTTAAAATTTGGCTGTTCGACTATCACATTATAGACCTCAACGAAAGTAAATAATATTATAGTTTGTAATATTTTGAAGGCATTGACCTTTGACTATATGAGTTGCAGCAGCGGAATAAAAAAAAAAGGCTGGGTTCTTTCTTTTACCGGCCGGGTGGATATGTTGTATGCATATTGTTGAACTTTGCCAAAAAAAAAAAACTAATCTTATAAGTTATTTTTATTTATTCATTATTATTTTTTTTTTTTTCGAACGTTACAAAATAATGCAAATTTGTTCATTGCGTAAATTTTTATTAATGCATTTTAATAATTTAGTTTTTAGAATTATGTATTTTTTTCTTTTTAGATTTTATCACTGAGTTTACCGAACCATAGAAGAACTTATTCTAGTAGTTTATACAGAATTAATATCCAATATGACAGAAAAATCGAACACACAGAGTAAGCTCTCGAAACGAAACGAAGAAAGTCCAAATTGAAGAACTCTTCAAATTTTATTTCTCATCAAGGTTTCTTCAAATACCCAATACTGATTTAACACAACAAAATTATTTTATTATTCGAGGTTATTTTATAAATGATCCACAACATAAGCTATATAAAAATTTGGTGGCTCATCAGGTATAATTCGCGTTTGCTCATGAGTTAAATGGAAATTTATTTATTTTTTTCGTTATTTTCTCCTAAATACTAAATGCTATTTCTCAATAGGTGGATGAAAAAGAGTGTTCACAAAACTCAGCATGTAAAACCGTGAAACAACCAATATTATCTAAATTACGTCAGAGCATCGTTAATTTTAGGAAATAAGGTATATTATATATTTTCGAAGAAATCCCCATCATTAATTTGTTTTTCAATTAATTATTTTCTAGATATAAATAATCTAAGTTTATATAGGTAGGTAACGATGATGTCGAATGAAATTAATTGATTGTAAAAACATTAACTTCCAGTTATATCATGTAATCTTCCAAAAAGCATGCGTTTCAACATAAAACTAAAGTCCTTACGGTATTCAAAATTGGAAAATATAGAAAAGCTGACCCATTAAAACAAAATGATATAGTCCTTTTAAAAATAAATAACTGAAACGTGCATAATCCGAACCTTATGTTAAACCTCACGTTCAATTCCCACATCAACCTGAGTAAAATTTTAGCATTAACATTTCATTCGAAATATAAATGTTTTTAAATGTATGTCATTCATCATATTCAACACAGTGCGTTTTGTTTGAGTTATTATTATATCATAAAGAGATAAAAAAAAAATTACTAACTGAACTGAAATTGTATGTTATATATATATATATGTATTTATGTATTTATATATATATAAAAATATATGTAATATTAAAACGATAAATAAAAATAAAGTGTTTCCTGGAAAAATGAATATTTTTGAATATTTTGAGTTTATTTCACAAATATACAGAGATTAGAGAAGCATTTTATTCAAATATAAATAAATAAAATATAGGTTAGCAAATATTATTTTCTAAATACGAAGCGAAGCAGTGATTTAATGTGCATGTCTTGCGTTTCGACATTTTAATAAATCTCGTTACAACAACAACAACAACAAAAACTTATTATTATTATTATTATATTTTTTTTTTTGTTTTTTTCTTAAAGATGAAAAGCATCATCAAAAGATTTCTTATTAATTTATTACGAGTTTCGTGCCAACAGTAAATGAAAATATAAATCTCAAAATCATATATGTTTAATATTTTTTAATAATTTTCATCTGAATAATATTATTAGTTTGTTTCTGTTCTAATACTTTTTCATTACAAAGGATCAGATAACAGTACATGTATAAATATTACTGTACCAAAAAGTAACAAAAAGATTTTAAAGGCATTCAGAAATGGACAGAATTTTAAATGCGACCACGAAAATATTTTATATATTTGAAGAAAAAATTAAAAAAAAAAGATGCATGTTGGTGGTTTCTGGTATATGTTGTTCGTATAACTTGTGGTTATATTTTCAACTTTACCGAAGGAGTCCAACAACAACAACAATAACAACAACAACAACAACAAAAAATGCCATCTCCAAACCAATAATTTTATGTAGGAGTACGATGAAAACGACAAATTTTGAGAGTTTGGTTTATTTTAACGCCCATGTTTTTTTTCTCTTTTTCTTTTTTTTTATATATATATATTCTGCTTTTATTTTTATATGATTCAAATAAAAATTTATTCATTACACGTTGCGTTGTAACTAAATTATGTATATATAAATATATATATATCCGTTCTATATTATTTAATGTTAATAGTGACACAATGTTTATAGAATGCCATTAGCATATTTATTAAGGCATTAAGAACTATAACATTATTTGTGAATGTGATTGATATTGATGCGAATTGAAAAAAAATTAATGTGCTTATTATAATTATAATCTTCCTTGTATTGATACTAGAAACACATCTGGAATACTTACTAAGGATTCTATTTAAACTAACAAATTTTGTCTGTTTCGTATCTGTTGAAAATATCTCTTAAATATTTAAATACTTTGCATAATCGGAGCTTAATTTTTCAATATATAGAAGTCAATATATCAAAGTTAGATTTCCAGAAATATTTCGTATTTAATTTGACTATACTATACCTATATTATGCCTTAGATATATACCTAGGTATTAAGAGAGATAATTACCAATTAACTAGAACGTGAAACGTATTCGGTTTGGTTAAAGCTCCATCATTATATCTCCAACAATGTATCTACCAGTGTTAGTGTATAAGTCTTATATGGTGACTCTAAGATGGATAATTAGTTAGCACATTTTCTACATTATATTTATTAGCATGTAGTACTTAAACCAAAATCAAATCACGACAATTTAGCAAAAATAAATTTAACACCAAACAAAATTATTGTCATTGATTGTTACATAAATTATAATTATTTTGAAATTGAATTTCAATACAAGTGACATTGGTGGTGTTGCCGCAGCTGATGGGGTAGTTAGGCGTTGGTTACTAAAGACGCACGCGAAGCAATACATTTTATTTGAATGTTCTTTATGTAGGTATTTTGTAATACTTAATATATTCGGTTCAATTTAATGGAAAAGTCCCTTTTTTCTTTAGCTCTTTTTTTGTCAATTTTTTCTTTTTTTTTGCTCATATTTTCGTATTTTAAGTTATTGATTGTCCTTGGTGTTTCTTAATATAGCTCCTATCTTTACACTTGGTAACGTATTCTAAAATATTTTATAATGTGTTTTTGGACAAAAAAAAAAAAAAAACGTAATTTCTTACAATGAATTCACACAAAGGAAAAGAAAAGCAAACCAAATGTGACTAAACAGAAACGACAATAACCACTGACTATATGCTATTAAGCATGAAAATGTATTCTTTTCTTTTTTAATTTTAATTTTTTCAGCCAGTAAACCGTTCAAGTACTTAAGTACGAATATAACATTTATTTTTATTTTTTATGTTCGAATAGGTTTTTTGAAGAAATTATTGATGATTTATTAGTTGAGACATATTTTTAAAGCGTAAACATATTCTCGATCGTGATAATAATCTAAATTATATTTCCTCAGAATTACTACACATAATCGTAAATTGATTCAAAAAAATTGGTTTAAAATTTATCTCACACGATATTATTCAATTTCCATAGAAAAAACAAATCTAAAACTTAAAACTTAAGAATTTTCTTGTTCATTTGATTAAGTGCTATAATAAAGTAAAAATCATGCTAATAACCCGTTATTAAATTTAAGTGGATAGCTACTTATTGAATTCACAATATTGTACCAATAGAAAATCAATGATCAATGAACAAATTTTCATAACAATCATTATCAATCAGGTTTTATTCAAATATGATTTAAACGCATCACTTAATTTGAATACGGTTTTATTGAATGGACGATTGATGAAGAAGCTGAAAACATAATTTCTCTCTTATAATTGATACATATGTTCAGAAAAATAAACAAATACTTTCTTTTTAAAAAAAGTGCCTCATTTTGGTTAGACTCTGTAGTTTTTTGTATATAGTATTCGCATGGATTTGATAAGGATTTCGTAAGCATTTTGCAAGTGAACTGCATACCAGTTTAATAGTATAAGATTTATTCAAAATTAATATAATTTAAAGAATTTTCAGTAGTTCGCACGTTGATAAATTATATTAATTATCAATTGTATGATTAACTAATGGCTATAATATAAATTATAAACATGCACTATTTTAATGTTTTATTTACAAACTCAAAACTCAGAATTAATGGTTATAAATATTAAGAATGTAATTTGAAAAAGAGACACCTGTTTGCTACATTAAGGGCCATTTTATCAATCATGATTTTAAACTAAGTTTATACTTAACGAAGTTTAACTTGACAGTTTGCATACATAAAAAATGATAAACTCAGTTTAAACCACCAAAATCGGCACTTTAAACTCAGTTTAAAGTTAAACCACTATTGATAAAATGGCCCAAATTATGTTTAAGTTTTTGTAGATTGTAGCGTGTATATAACTTCTGAACTCATGCATTCACACGAAAAATTCATTAATAATAATATTCATAAGAAAAACAAGTGAATTTTTATTTTCGAAAAATTTTCAGGAAATAAAAACCAATTTTCACGGTTAATAGAAATAGAACAAGATAACACAGGAATTACCATTTAAATATAGTACTCGCGACTTGACGTGTATTTCTTTTTGACAAGCTACAATTAAATTGTTT
Source organism: Catotricha subobsoleta (assembly GCA_011634745.2). Taxonomy (NCBI): domain Eukaryota; kingdom Metazoa; phylum Arthropoda; class Insecta; order Diptera; family Cecidomyiidae; genus Catotricha; species Catotricha subobsoleta. The sequence continues at coordinate 25,325 of JAABKK020004511.1, forward strand.
ACGTGATGGACAAAACTGATAAAAGCAGTGAATGCAAAATTTCAACGTCATCATATTACATTTGTGACGCTACATAAATATTAACATTCAACGATAAACTCAAGTTACAAATTATGCGATGTGTAATTTAATATTCTATGCTTCTTTTTTTTTTCGAAAAATAAAAAGTATAATAGTTTATTGAATATATTCAAAATGAATAAAATATTGAATTTTCAATAAAAATACTTTAGAAAAAAAAAAACACCAATAAAATTTGCTTGAATTACATATACCAGTGGTATAAAATCCAAATGATAATTGTTGATTCTTGATTCAATAATTTATTATACAGCGGTGATTATATACAGAAAAGAAATTGGAACTAATTAAATTACTTAATTTACCTTAAACTGAAGTAAATAAGCAACAATAAAAACTTGTTTCTTATGAGATTCGGATATATTTAAAAATATATTATCGTCCAACAAAGTTCAAAAATATCAATAGCTGAAGGTCTACTAAATACTCATCTACAAACCAGTACCTACAGTCATCCTTCTGTGTATGTAGACAATAAATAAAATATAAAAAAAAAAAAAAAATATACAAAAATAAAGATGAATGTGTTTTCTTTCATTTTATTGTTCTTGTTTGAGTGGGCGATAAGCCATATATATTTTCTTCAAGGTAAATAGAAGCAGGAGTAAATAATAAAGAATATTATATAAGAATTTTGCTAAACAAATATGTTCAATGCAGAGTCGGTTTAAGAGTTCATGGCCCCTTCGGTAACCTTGTCTTAGTATATAGAAAACTATTAGCTCCTTTAGCTTATAATTTGAAGCCAGTTTTAAATTTTTTTTTTTTTTTTGTTTAGTTTTGTACAGAAGATGTGAAATTTTATAATTTTATATTGTAATAAATAATTATGTGTATAAAGTTTTGTATTTCACATTTCACAAAAGTGTGCTAAAACCACCATCATGAATTATGAAACTGTATTAATCGCTTTTGGAAACGTTTCGAGTTTTGAATAATTTTAATGGAATGAAAATACATGTCGTTGGGTTAGTTTTATATAGAAATGTTGTTATGAAGATTTCTTTGGACTGTGGGTGTACGTATAGAGGGATAAAGGTTTAAAATTTGCAAATATTTTCATTCTATTTTCTATTTAAACCACTTAAAAACTAAAACTATAATTTTAATGGAACTTATATGTTTTCGAAATGAATATGATGTAAGCCCTGTATGCCCTTGTACACCAATCCGCATTGGCAGCTTGTTTTCTGCTATCTTTTTTCACTATATATTTTCTTAAATTAAATATTTGATGGTGCCCACGCTTATTCAAAAAGAAATGTTTTTTTTTTTTTTTTTTGTTATTAATTTTAGTATTAAATATTTCCGTGGCACCGCAAAAAATTGTCTGGCTTGCTGGTATTGTAAAGCTGGGCTCTGATTCAATAGCACCCATTGTATAATATATGCACTTAAACTGAAAGGTACTTTTATCTCTTTTTTATTATTTATTTTTCATATTTTTTTTTTTTTTTATTAAACTTCTTTTAAAGATATACAATAAATATCATTTTAAGATATGGTTGTGATAATAAAAATTGAAAATTGTTAGATTTCTAATTTTTGTTTTTTTTTTGTATACATACCTACTCAAGTTATTTGCTATATCAGAGCTCTGCAAAGTCTATCCGTATCCGTGGATATCCACGGATATCCGTATTTGCGGATGAGTATACGGATGCCAAACACAAATATCCGAGAATTATCCGATATCGGAACATCCGAAGAATATCCGATACCCGTTAAATATCCGAAAATCCGCTCTTTTTAAAATATTTGTTTTGTTACAATA
>JAABKK020004522.1:0-27168 GCA_011634745.2 Catotricha subobsoleta
TAACAACACTCAACTTTTAGTTTTTGTTTCGATGGTTTGTGTCATAGCTAATAAAGATGCGAAACTACTACATTTAGAATTTTAGATTACTAAAATCAGTTATAACATTTTTTAAATTTTATTTTAATATTTTATTTCTTTGTTAAATTTTTAGAGCCACCATGGCGCCCCTTACAGATCTTTCTGTGTTCAAAACACATTATTCCAATCAACAATACTTTGAAGCATCAATCACCTCTTCAAATATTTCATCAACATCAAACAACAAATCATCTGACCTTATATCATCAGACCATCAGTCTCAACAATTTAAATTTAATTACTTGTCTTACAAAGAAGGAGAAGAAGACATAGACGAAGATTCCTCAATTGATCATCTATCATCACAAAATGGATTCTTTGAAAATACCAATCGATTTAATGTGGGAGGGCAAATTAGAACCCATATCGCCCTCCCAGCTTATCTTTGCTAATGCCGAAGATATATTAATTTTTGATAATGACTTTGCTTTTGGTAATTTATTTCTTTAATTTGTTTGGTTTTGGTTATTTTGCTCAATAATTAATATTTTTTTCGTTCATAAATTTATAGATTTTTTATTACCTGACACCGAATTACTTAAACCCGATTCTACAATTAATCTAAAAATTTCACCAAATACTTATCAAGTACTAGAACTTCAAGATGAGATTTTAGAGGATGACAGTTCTGGCGGTATGTATTTAACGACTTTAAATTTTATTATTTATTTAAAATTTAAGAATTATTGTTCAATACCAGGACAGAATTAAATGAACAAACAATATATTATTATATGATACACTAAATATATTTTTAAAAGTAAATGGCAGACATATCAAATCCAATTTGGAAGACTGAAGGCTTTAAAAACAAAATAAATTATTGCTTTATTTTGAAAGAGATTAGATATAATTATAAAAAAAAACATAAATATGTGAATAAAAAATTTACCAGGCGCCTCCTCTTAACTTTCGTGAATCTAAAATGACGCCTACGATTATTTTTTTCCAATCTAAAACCTCATACTTATTTAAAAAATGATACATATAAACAAGCTTCTAAAAATTCATTAATATGAGATCAAAAATACATCTGTTTTTTTCTTAGTTTTATGCTTGCATTCGAATTAAATGTGATTAAATGTTGTGTGGATGAAGAAACACAAAAATCGTATATAAACCTGATATTTTATTTGTTTTAGTTTCCATGAAATATCTGTATATTCCTTAAAACTTATTTCAGCTTTCTAAATAAGATGGACAAGTAACAAAGCAGAATGCCACGTTGATTTTGGTTTTCGTAGCACATATTGAATTCCCAGAATTAAATTCATTTGTGTTCGCATTTCTATTCTTGTAAATTGATATATATATAATATTGATATTATGTACATTGTACATATATATAATTTTTTTTTTTGATTTTGGGTTACTACTTTCAAGTAAAATAACGGGGAAAAAATATTTATTTAAACTTAATGATTTCTGCGTCGAAGTATTAAAATATTTATAATTTATACTGACGCACGTGATACATAAGTACGCTTTCATAATTTATTTTTTCTGGAATATCAGCACCTAAACCGCACGCTTTATTTTTATTTACTTTTTTACAATACGCTTTAAGCGTTGTCTAAATAATAAATAATATAGAAAATACTTAGAAAAGATACATGTGCCGTACAAACGCTATTTTTGTTGCAATTTTGTAAAAATACTCGTATATTGATTTCATTCTTTTTAAAATGATATTTTTTCTATTTTTTTTTTTTTTTTTTTTGATTAGCTTTGACTTTTGATAAATAACGGGGTTTTATACATTTATGATAAAACTTTGCCAAAAGGTTTTTGGGAATAATTGATAATTCTAAATTCTGAATAGTATTTTTATTGATCGAATATACACCGCATAAAATATCATATTCCATTTTAGTGATAAAAAATATTATTTTATTTTACTTCTGTAAAATATCTCAGAAACGGTTTTTCCACTGGGAACATATTTTAAGCTCAAAATAATTATTTTTTAATATTTAATATTTCATTATCATTTGTTCAGTTCTTTATTACAAATTTTATTGACAGATTATAGATATTTATATGTAATCTAATGATTTTTCAGCATTATTATATTTTATTTGTTCGAATATTTGATATAGAAAACTTATAAATTAGATAATACATAAAAGACTTAAAAACTTAAAGAGAAATATAAAAATCAACAAAAACATATACAATCAAAATAACTAAATAAATAATAAAAACAAAAGCAATAAAAGAAGAAATCTTATGGCTCTCGTGAAAAAACCTTACGAATAACATTTACAATTACATTTATATAAACCTACAATATCTAACATTTAGATAACCGAACGGAACATATTTTACCAAGAATTATCATAATTTGTTTTAGTAATTTAATAGAAATAATTATTCAATACTAACTAGTATGCAAATTTTTTTAATAAAATATTATTTTGTAATATTTCTTTAATAGGTATTACATTTTTCAATTTAAAAAATATTTAATTAACTATACGATGGTATTTGTGTTCAGCATAAGACAAAAAAAAAAAAAAAAAAATGTAATGCCCTTTAGTTTACAAACTTTAATTTATATTATCGCTGCTATAACGATTTAACAATATTACAATACACTAATAATATAACCCATTTTTTTTAAAAAAAAAAATAATTAAATTAAAATTTATATTTATGTATCTATATGCAATAATAATACATACCATTTTTCTTTCTCAATCAAATGGAAGCAAAGTATTTTTTTCAAATTGTTCATTTTGGATGCAACGAACATTTATCGAATAAATCTCAATGTGACCTAAATAATATTTTTTTGTTTTTTTTGTTTTAAGATTCATTAAATTAAAATAAATACTGGAATTAAAATTAAATATTAATATTTACACATAATTTTAATTATATTACACGTGTAATCAGGAATGGAACAGTCGGTACTTATTCAAATTGAAATGTATAGCACTTAAAAGGAAAAATAGTGAATTTATTCTAATTATGATTTCAAATGACTTACTTACATTTCGCAATAAATGGATATTCAGGAATTATTGTAGGACCGAAGTATCTTTTTAGGCATATCTATGTCGATTTTACTCCATTGTTCTTTTCTACATTCTGTAGAATACTTACCGATATTAAAAACAAAATTTAAAGTTTTTCACAAAATTTTCGATAGTCTTTAAATTGCTTATGTTTACCAAATTCAACCAAAATGGTTGAGGATAAAAAAAAACTCATCAAAATTCTCTTATTGTATTTTTTTCTTATTCAAAAATTTGTTTTTTCTTATTTGGAAATGATTTATTACCGAGACTTTTCTCAAGTCGCTGATGCAGCACTAAGAATAATAAAATAGGTGCATGCGCCACTTTAACAATTCATTTACATTTCATTATTATTTTATTAAAAATAAATTGTTATAAACAAAGTAAATAATAATAATAATAATAAAAGAAAAAAATAGCTAAGCATATTAAAATTGACAACCCGTTTTCATTCTAATAGCAAATGTCTAGTAAATAAAATGAAATATGGATGTTTAATTAATTAGTTGGAGGTAATTGAAAATGTTACAAATCTGATTGCTTTTAATGGCATGCTTGACTGCAGCTAAATGTATTATGATGAACAGGTGTGATAATTGTATTTGCACTGCGTTTAAGTGTTGGTTTTTTTTTGTGAGGGAGTGGTAAATGGTTGTCTAACCTGTAATCGTTTCTTTTTTTTTTTTTTAGTTAGACTTGAGCTCTTGTTATCCTTGAAAAAGCAAATTGAATTGAATTTACATCTATTTATAAATAAAACCGATATGATTTATTAGCCATATTTAATTACACAGTGAACGAGAATTAGTTCTATGGTATTTCTATTTGTTTGCAACAATTACAAAGTTCGTTCACCGAAAATCATTTGAGAAATGAAAATACAAAATCATTATCAACATATTTATATTTATTTAATTTGTTATTATAGTATTATAATTTATTTCAATAGTCTTTATTGCGTTTGTTTGTAACTACTAGAGATGTGAAACACAATGACCTATTGTTTTTCATTCTTAGTATAAGCGCATCATCTTTTTTTTTTTTTTTTTCAATATCAATAACGATTAAGGTTTTTGATACGAATTTCTACATATTCCGTAGTTAATACTGTAGAAAGTTTTTCCTTTTATTATGTTATCTTACATATTTTCCATTATTTTCGACTTAAAGTCTTTTATGCCTTCTTTCTGGAAAATTGTTTTTTAATATTCAAAAAATGTGAGATTTTCAAACTTAAACAAACTTAACAATTTAAGGTTAACTTAAAGTTGTAAGTATATCTCTGTGTACAAAAATGTTTGTCGCTTTGTGAAAAACATGGAGAATGTCTAAAACTCATACAAAAGAAGACGTTTTTTTTTGTATAATGCAGAACAAATGCAATGAAATCATACTTTTTCAAATTCACCCAACAAAAACAAAAGAAAAGACAATAATTTTGATGTTAAAAATAAAATATTTTCTGTAAATTACTTGAAAGAATAATAATGTTTATTAATTTGTATAAATAACATTCAAAATAATCACATATAGCTAATGTTCGGAGTTTAATTTAAGTTATTTACATTTAAACGACATTAAAACAATTTATTTAAGAGCAGTAAAATAATAATTTAATTAGGTCTGATAATTGAACAAAAAATCAAACTTTTTTAAATAAATGTATTAAATGCTTATATTATTGTTAGATTACACAATATTAGATTTTTCATAAGCAATTACTACCCAACTCATTCTCCATTTTTTTCTTTTTATTTATTTTATTTTTAACTTTTTAATTAGTAATTTCAGATTAAAAAGTTTATGCATTTACATCATATAAGCTCTATAGCAATTGTTCTTAAGTACTTAACAATAAGTACAAATAATAATGAAACGATTTAAAAATAACAATAGTTTCTATCTTTGTCTTGATATTCATGTAATTTGTTTGTGGTCAATTACAATCATCAAATCGAAATAAAACCTATCTTTTTAGATATTGTTATCTTCATTTATACAAATATGTGCGTATTTCATTTCACTTAAAGATATATATATATAAACAATTATGATTGTTACATTGCATTATATGTAAATAATTAATAAATCGATCATAAATTAATTAAAAACAATTACAATTCGTTTTAAGTTAAATATATTATAACAAAAATTTAATTCCATAAATAAGTATTATAAATAAATAAATGTAATTGTAAACGAAGGGAAATCCCATGCCCATGCTTGAAATTCTGAAATACCAGATATTTTTTCTCTATTTCTAAATAATACCGTGCATTTTTGTTACTTATTTGGAAACTTTTTGTTTTTTTTTTTTTTGCTGGTTCATTGAAAAATCGAGGATTTATTAATATTATTTCGTATTTCCATAAACTATAAACAATACTTTAGGTTGAACATAATTTTTATTATGATTGCAATTCAATAAATTATGCGCATAATTTTTTGTTATTTTTGAATTTATTTTAATATTATTATATGTATTAATTATACAATTGTTGTGCTTACGCTGCACGAAATTCTATTCAACATAATTTTTCATATTTTAAAACAGTTAATTTGTTACATTGTATTAAGTATGTATTTGTAAAAGTGAATTGCATACAATTTTTTTTTTTTTATCATTAAATGCCTACAAGACGAAAATTATTGAACAATAAATATTATTGTGCTAAAATAAACAATTCTTATTTATTTATTTATTACCGCGTATTTTAACGATACGAATATAATTCTTATCAAAATAAATTTAGAATTTGCATGATTTTAAAACAATAAAATAAAAACAAAAAGATGACCAAAATAGTAGCAAAATATTAGGCAGGTTCTTCGCTTAATTTTTGTTATTTTCATTCAATTTAAGATAAACTGCATTTCAAAATCATTAACAGATTACGCATTATGGAGAAACCTAATAATTTTCTTGATCGCATAATAGTTTTGTTTTTCTTTTATAAAAAAAAATACACCAATCTTATATAAAAACTGGATTAAAACATTGAATTAAATATCTTTGAATCAACGATTTGCTTACCATACACGATAAAGCAACATTAAAAACAAGTTTCTTCAGTTGTACAAAAATATGAAAAATATGAACGATAAATTATTTTGCTAATAACCAAGTGAAGAAAAAAAAATATCCATCTACTGACGAATGGTACACGGTTTTACTTGAAACGAATAGCTCTTAATCGACTAAACTTTTGTTTTCAGTATCCAAAGACCTTGAGTAAATATTTAAATTTTGAAATAGTTAAATTTTTCTTTCTTGCTCTTTATTTGTATAAAATAGGTAAAATAAGTTTTCATCCGTGTTGGATTAAGATCTGATTATTCAATAAATTGTAGCGCAACAATAAATTGTTATACAAATATGTTATTTGCTATTTTTATTATAATTGAGTTATGAATATTAAATGATGTCACGTTTTTAAGTTTTTTTTCTTCTTCAAATTAACAAATTATTAAACAGATTTGTGTAGCGATATTATTTTAAATATAACACAAGATTTACTAAATGTTTAGTTCTTATGTTGACATTTGACGTACAATTCTAGTCTGTCACGCATTCAGCAATTATGTTGGCATATATTTATCCAAATATTTACCATTTATGAAATATTTATGTAAATGAAATTATTTTTATGCCGTTTTTAGTGACTATATTGAAATAATGATTATGATACCGAAACTATTGAAATTCCGATGAAATTTCTATTGGTCGTTAATATACTTTTAACCAGAAGATAAAAAAAAACTTAGTAAAAAGCCAAGTGGACGGTGAATGTAAATTTCCCATATTTGCTTGTTTGTTTTTATGATTCGTGTATTAATGCTGAACTCCCCCCTTCCACTTTTCTTTTCCGTACATCTACTATTAAAAAAAGAAAAAAAAAAGTCATTTATGGTCATTCGATTATGTTGAATAATAAAATGTAAATTATATTATACACACATCGTTTATTTGGTCGTATGCGTATCTAAATAATATTATATCAGATATTTACTTCAACGGGCGCTCAGCTATAATATTTATTATATTATTTTTATTTAAAGTTTTTAATTATTAATAAAATATAAAACTTGTTTAATCATTTTCAATAAAGTTGCTATTAAATATTGGTCAGGGATAAGAAAACTTTTTCATGTAAATTTTTAAAACTAAGCAATACATTCCGCAATTCAACGCAAATCAACTGAAATTTATATGTTTTCTTTATTTTTCTTTTGATTTAATTTGCGTTCTATATGCCCAATAATGAGATGAATATAAATTCTGATAAGATATTGAGTTTTAATTTGAAAATGTCTGACTAAATTTAGTTACAAATTAATCACATATAGAAATTTGCAATTACATTTATGCCATCATAAAAACAATAAAATATGTACAATTTTTTAAGAGTGTATCATTTTATGTTATCACTTTTATTTGATTAATTTATGTCTGTTGTCAGGCTATTAACAATTTTTACATAAAAAATATGGGCTTCTGTGTTGCTGAAATTTTATTCTTAAAATACAGCATTTATTTGAGCATGTTAATCTTAAAAAAAAAAAAATCTTAATATTGTTTGTTTTTATTCAAAAAGATCTATTGGTCATCACCGCATGAATTGTGAATAGAAATGTCGATAATATTAATAAGAAATTGAATGTTCAGCGTGATCATTTATATGGGCACGTATTTCGTTATTATCATAATCATGATGTGACTTCTCATTAGATTAATTTGATATCACATATCTCTAACTTTGAATAATTTCTGAATGCAGATCTACTTTTTTAGAGATTGAAATTATATTTAAAGCGATTACAAAGAAAATATCCTATTCTAGTCTATTTTTCGATATTAAATCTATTTCATGAATGAACCATTTCGACTATATTGAAACACCACTTTCATGTTCCTAATTAAAAGCTGGCAATTCGGTTTTAAAAAAGGCCATAATCAGTCCATGTTAATTAATTGCCAATCAAATAATAAAAAAAAAATCAAATAAAGAAATTTACATAAAAACAATAACGGTTATTTTTGTTCTTATCAAAAGACAATTTTGTAACCCAATACTAGCGCATGCATAGCAACAAATTAACTAAAAATAGTTTATTAGGTCGACCTAATAATCGTTCGCAAAAATTGGTCCTAATTTAAGCTTTAAAAGCATGGAATTTTTTCTGTCGATGTTGACATAAAAAAAAAATGTTTTTTTTTTAAATTTTGAAGCGGCAGCAAACATGTTTTACACTACTGGGTTCACATTATATTTAACATAGCGCCGATAACACTCATTGATACACAAACATTTTTTAATACACAACTTTATATTATTTAGTTGTTTTGTGATTGTTGTTGTTGTTATTTGTACTGTTGTTGTTCAATATTATGAATCTGGTCGTATTAACGATTGAGTGTCAGTTTCAGTTATATTAGTGTTAAAGAGACAGCGTAACCGGTGCGTTCTTACATATTTTTATACGATCTTGACTCTGTTCAATATTTAAAAATTTTCGCGTTCACTTGAAAACAACAACTTTTAAAATAATTGTTGAACTTATTTTTGTCGTTTTGTTTTTAATTATTAATTACAAAATCGTGCTTGTGTAAATTGGTAATTTAATTTCAAAATCGAATTGGATATTTCAACAATAAAAACAACAAATACACGGAATAACAAAAAAAAATAAAAAATTACCAAGCCTTTTGAAAGTAATCACCTGTGTGGAATATTTTCAGAATTATCGTAAAAGAAATATTGAAAATTTTGTAAACCAAAAAAACGAACTACTAAACAAAGACAAATGCGTTAATTCTTTTTCTTAAGAGTTTTATGTAACTATTAAATTTTCAAAAAGCTCAACCGTGAGCATGAGCGTTCCTTGTGGATATCGGTATACCTGGAACCGTGAAATTGTGATTAATTCCCAGAAGTTAGTAAAACGGCGCTAAAAGTTATTTCTTCAAAAAGTTAATAAGAAAAGGGAGTTTAACAGCAAATTAATTGATAGTTTAAATAAAAAAAAATTGTGATAAAAAGTAATTTCATTCAATAAAAAATTTACAAAAACAAAAACAAAACAAACAAAAAATAATAATCGACCAATTATATATAAATAAAACATTTATAAAAACTTTCTCGATTTTTTTTTGTTTTTGTGAACGTGTATTTTGTGTTTACTTCACAAATTCTTGTGCCCATAAATTGTGCATAATCAAAAAAAAAAAAAAAAGGAAATAAAGAATAACCAAACAAACCATACAACAAAACGAAATCTGTGATTGTTATTTGCTGTGTTGCTGCCTTATTCGTACAAATAATATTGAGCGCTGTGATTGCTTGCTCGATACTTGCATCAATTTGTCTTCATATTTTCTTATTTTTAACAAAACTCGTTAACTAATAGAAGCAAAATAAGCTAATCAAATCGATTGATATTTGGTGAATTTATTATTGCGATAATATTTTTAAGAAAAATCACAACCGAATTTCTATATCCATTTTATTCAAATGAGCACCTATATGATGACTGAATATGGTTAGTATTTTGCTTTCAGATTTTTAATAACGTATCAATTAATGCGAATATTTATAATTTATGCATGACATCGACACGAAATCTTTTATTTCGTCTGGCTTCTAAATTTCTGGACAAATTTGAATGTGTTTAAATGAAAAATTCTCTAGAATTCCTGACAATATTAAAAGCATCAATTTTGTTTTTTTTTTTTCATAAAATATTTTTGGTAGGGTAAAGTAATTTCGTATCTATTATCCTAGCTTCCTTTTCGTATTTGCTCTTATTTTTATACAAGGACATATTTCAGATGAAACAACAATAAAAAGTGAAAGCAATCGAATAATATTGTTTACTTTTCGGTATTTTATTTGATGTTCAAAATTTTAACATTTTGATAAAGTTTTGTATTCTTTACGTAAAACACCTTTAACAAAACATCAACAGAAATTGTAGGAAGTAAACTTAACTAGTTAAAATTTTGAAACACGCGGTCGATGGATGTTATTCATATTTTCAAATAAATTCTCAATTTTATTACTTTATTCAATTCTGTTCACTAAACAGAAAATAATCTTAATTAGACTTTATAATATTTCGCATTTAAAAAAATTAGAAAAAAATAAATAAATATGTTTGCAACGAGTTAGCGACAATAAACTTGTTTTCAATGTGGGTAAATTAGGATTAATCTAAACGAACATTATTTTATTATTACATTATTATTTTAATAAAGTATTCAATTTAGCATAGTGTTAACAATTTTTTCGCATACGTTAAATAGGTAAATTTATTACAGTTTTTTTTTTCTTTTTTAATAATACACTTACACACAGTCTCTAGATATTTTGTTCAAGGTTTCCTTTTTCTTTGACTGCAGTATGAATGCGTCGATGGCTAAGCTCTAAATATTTTTATTGTATATTTTACACATGAATTATACACAAACCCACAGACACGTTCTCACATACATAGAAAATTTTAATTTTTCATATCAATAATTACCATTTTCACATACACTTAATTTTTATAGCTATTTACAAAAAATACCGAAAATTTGTTATCAAATTTCTGATATTTTACTAATAATCTAATGGTCTTTAAAAATAGATTCACAACTCGATTGACGATGAATTCATAATTAAATATTTTATTCTAAACGTTGAATTTCTATTCTCGTTTGATAATATTTATGGATTTTTATATTCGAGTTGCGTTGACGACATATTCTGAAGTCATAATCACAAATCACAAGGTTATTTATTTTTTTTTTGTTTGAATTTTTGGTAGAGAAGGAACGTCTACGATTTTGCCAACATTACAAAAAATAATTTGAATTGTTAATTAAAAAAGCAAAAAGTCATTCGCATAAGAAAATACGGCAAACAGACAGTAAATTGTAATATTCTTTTTCTGATCTTCTCTTTTTTTTTTTTTCATGATCACGATCGCTTCTTTTTGTTATCAATAATTAAAAATAAAGTTCATAATTTATTTGACATGGATTACTATCAAAATGATTCTAAATTTAGTAAATCAGGGTGCGAATGTGAATTATAATTTTACTGAATTTGAATTAAAGTAAGCTGCTTTAGGGCCATTTTATCAATCAAGGTTTAACTGCAACTGAGTTTAACTTTAAACGGCCAACATCGAGCATTTAAGTTAAACTCAGTTTAAGCAAAATGTTGTATGATAAAATCTAGTTTAACTATTATTGATAAAATGTCATAAAATTAAACTTAGTTTAAACTCAAGCTAAACTGAGTATAACTTCAAACCAAGTTTTAACTACGATTGATAAAATGGCCCTAAATGATTCATTTTCTTTTTTTTTTATGAATTTTTAAAAGCATTAAGCATTTATTTCTAAGAATTTATTATCGCTGCTTTGACCAAAAAGCATGGCCAAAGCTTCAAGTATTCAGTAAACAGACATAGATCCAATCCGCTTCGGGGCAACAGCACTATCACCGGTTAGAAAAAAAATCATTATGCGACTCCACAGTCTTAACTTATCAATAAAAAAAAAAAAATCTCGTTTAATCAAATCTTATTTTGTGGGTTCTGTAAATAAAATTATTTATTTTAAAAATATAAAATTATATATATTATATAATTTTTTTTTAATATACTTCTTCTTTTTTTTTAATTAAATATATTTAATTAGTTCATTTGTTCATTTGTTTGATGTAGATTATATGAGAATTTGTTAATAACAAATCAAATAAATGAAACAAAACAAAACAAATAAAACATTTATTTAGAACAGAAAGCTTTTTATTTACATTAACGTCATAAACATTACTGAAACATAATATTTAATATGTGAATTGTTATATTAAAGTTTAAAAAGTTTTGTTTGATGAATTTTGTGGTTAGTTGTTTTCGGTTAATACTTTGACAGGTCAACTACAGGAATTTATATTTCGAATAGGAAAAATAAATTTGGAATGCATTATAATTATTATATGTACATTATTAGTATTAATATTATTTATTTAATTCCGAACTGCTTATACTTGTATACTTACACATAATGATTCAACACATAGGCGCATTGTATGGCTCCTGTTTGATTTTAAGCAAAATAATCAACATAGACAGTAGACACTCATAAATCCAATCTATGACTTTTCAGCAGAAATTTATATTAAACCTTGATCGTTATTAGTTTTATGTAATCTAAGCGGCTTAATATTATTAAATTCAGTGAAATGGGGTAAAAAATGATTTCAGCGATTTTAAATGCAAGGCAAATTGTTTTAGTGTTGCTTTTTTATTTCGTAAACCGTTCATACTCCTAAAGGTATACTTTTGTTTAAAAAATCCACGATCAATTATTATTTCATAAAAACAAATTATGTTGTTTTCATTGACATTTCAGTATCTTATTCAAAAATACCACGAAAGTTATTTATTTCGTTAAAATGTCTTTGTATTGCTGACCTGATAATATAATTTTCTATACCTTGTTGTGTTACTTGGATTTTTTTGCAGGTCAATAAAAAACAATAAATTTAATTTATGCCATATATTCGGCTTGTTGTTATCAAGCCATCATTTTATTATTTTTTTTTTTACTTATTTTATTATATAATTAATATATTTTTAATTTTGAAATCATTGGATCTGTTTGTTTACAATTGTTTTATAAACGAGAACATTAAATCTATGTGATTTGCACAAAATAGACTCCATTTTTCATTTTACTCTTATGATTAATATTAAATGTTGATTATCATTATCGAATAATATTCTAGAACAAAATTTTATAAACATTTTAATGATTGTCGTTGTAACAGCACAAATTAAAATACATATCTTATAAGTTAAATGCTGAAGACACTTCTTCACTAAATGAAATTTTAAAATAAAAACCAACTTTTCTTTTATTGTAGGTTGAACATTTTTTGATTGAATATTCAACATAAATAATAATTATCTAATTTTAGAGAATTTTAATTTAGACTTTTTTTTTTCAAGTAAATAATAATTGTCAATTATTATTTCAATTAAAATAATAATAATTTCAATTAATCGATTTGAATATAAATTTAATTAAAATGGTTGTATATCAAAGGAAAACTGTTTGTA
The DNA here is from genome assembly GCA_011634745.2 of Catotricha subobsoleta. Lineage (NCBI taxonomy): Eukaryota > Metazoa > Arthropoda > Insecta > Diptera > Cecidomyiidae > Catotricha > Catotricha subobsoleta. The sequence continues at coordinate 13,221 of JAABKK020004522.1, forward strand.
GAAAATCGTTTTTGTCTTATCTATTTAGATCAGTTTTGTTGACGTTTACACAATTTATCAATAATATGATTTGTGTATGTCAAAGATCAGTTGTGTTCCATGACAAGCATTTTTATTATTATTATTATTAATATTTATATGTGGTTTCCTCTTCTTTTCTGTTTTTTTTTAAAATAATATTCATGATAAATTTACGACCTAGTTTATTTACTTTTTTAAGCAAGTTGTTTGCTTTCATATAAGTACTTAACATTATATAAAAAAAAAGATAATATTATTGCAATGGAAATTAAATTACATATTCTATTATAAGAACGAAACGATTAGTAAATACTATACAGATTTTGATTTGAATGATTGATTAGAACACTAGATAACATTTGGTGTACTAAAAAATATGATTTATTATAGCTGCCCTACACAATTAACTCTATTTATGTGAAATTAATAATTAATATCCTAGATTTAATTACAAATTAATATCAAATGATTGTCATTTTAAGTCAATTTTCAAAAAACGTCAATGATTTTTTTTAAATATTTGATATGACACCTAATTAACTTTTTTTTAAAATTATTTTCAGATCAATGGCTGGAACAGCCTATCAATATTCCAATAATGGAAGACTATTCAGCTCTAATGCAAGTACCGCGTATACATCCGGTAAAAGTTGAAAATACTGCTCAACTTTTAAAAGAATTTGATTCAGTTTTAGATGCCGTGGAGTTAACACATTTAACACCACCGCAAACTCCACCTCAAACACCACCACAAACACCTCCACAAATATTAAATGAGAGCTTGAAAGTAAATAAAATACCAGAACATTTACATATACTATTATAGCTTTATTTAAATACTTTAACTATCAATTATCTAATTCTATGTTTCTTTCATATATTAGAATGGACTTATATTCCCAGATGAACCAACATCACTTCATATTCCAATTTCAGTACAACAATTGCATCATCCAATCATGAAATTTAACGTTGAACCTAATAATTTGTACACATCTTACGATCAATCAATCAACGCTGTACAATCACCAATTTCACAAGATATTGAACATGAAATGGAAGTTGTTGAAGAATTAGTTCGATCTCGAGCCGAAAACTTACCAGATTGGACCGACGATGATGAAGATAGCTCCGAATCAGGAACTATTGCTTCCAATGATAGTTTTTCACCACGCAGTGAATCCTCTTACGGCGGATCAAATTATTCAAATGACGATGAATGGTCACCTAAACACAACTCAGCCAGTAATTATTCTGGATCACTAAGTAGTGGTAGCAATAAAAGCAGTTCAAGTGGTGTTAATAACAAAAAGCGTACTCGTCCATATGGTCGATCATCGGAAGATAAAAAATACCGAAAGAAAGAACAGAATAAAACAGCGGCAAATCGTTATCGACAGAAAAAGAAAGCTGAATCTGAAGTTGTTTTAGAGGAGGAACGGCTACTAGCTAAAAAGAACGAACATCTTCAAACAAAATTTGGTGACGTAAAACGTGAAGTTAAATACCTTAAAAGCCTTATGCGCGAATTATATCGTGCTCAAGGACTGTTGGATTAAATCCATATTTTTACATTATTATTTTGCACGTTTTCCTTTCTTTTCAATTTAATATTTCCTTTTTTTTTATATTTAACACAAAATTTAAAAAAAAACAAAAACCTTTAACTTTTGGAATTAAATATTAAATAGCTGTATTATCATCGTATGTTTAAGTTAAGTAATTATAATCATGAGCAAAGTTATTTTTTAATATAATACAAATCGATTATTTAAATGTATTCTTTTTTCTATAGTATAAGTTTTGACTTACAGTTTACTCTTTAAGAGCTAATTCATGAAAATGTAAAGCACAAATGCATAGAAATATAATTTTCAGTTAGATGTAAATTGTATTTATGTTTATAAATTTAAAAATTCATGTTCACAAAATTTTCATTTGGTTTTTATTTTAATTTAATTTTTTTTTACCATTGCACATACACACACACACTAGCGCAAATAAGTAAAAAAAAAAAAAATATAATGTGAAACATTGTTTGTTATTTGTCGACTTTTATATGGAAACTGTAAGTCTTTCATTTATTTAGTTTTTTCTGCGGTCCATGTACTAACAGAAAAACTCTTAAATATAATTTTTTTTAAATATAATTTTATTATTATTATCTATCTATATAATAAATACAAATCAATTAATATTAGAAAAAAATTGATTCTCTGGTGAGTGCATTGTATGACAAGCGACTTGTTGCTTTGAAGAATTTGGTGTATTTCATATTGAATTGACCTTTTCCTGATAGCTGAATATTCGAATTTTTTTCCACAAAATTCAGTTTTTGGTTTGTGTGACGTAATTTAATTATTGTTTGTATGTATGTAATAAACTAAAAAAAGTAAAAAAAAAAAAAAAATTTTTTTTTGTGTATCGAATAGCTAAATGCTTCCAATATTTAATAAAGGTTAAGCAGACACAACATTACAGTGTTTTTATTTTTAAATTCATTTTATACTTAAGCAAAATGTCATAGAATTCAGAATGTGAACGATTAAACGATAGTAGAATGTGATATCTTCATCCCACACATAAACACATTTAATGCATTTTTCTTTGAACCGAAAGATGTAATTGTGTGTTCATTGTCATTAGACATGTATTTGTTTGCAGAGAAAACTGTGAAACAAAACTTTTATATTTAGAATAAGTATATGAATAAAAAGAATTGAACAAATGGAATAAAATAATATTACGAAGTTAATGTGAGTAGGGGGAAGTCAACATCTTCAACTCTCTTGTTCCTATTTTAAATAATAATAAGCATAATAAAAATGTGGGCAGATTCTTTCGATTATATTGAATCAATAACATTCACATTTCTCCCTTCAGAAAAACAATAAATAGTAACCTGCTGACTCCTACCTACCTCTTTATTCTCGTAAAATTGTTTTTTTTTTATATTCAACAAAAGAAATGGTAGGTATGCAGGTTTTGCGTCAAATTATGTTTTAACAAATCAACAACACATTTGAATAATCATTTCAGCATTATTTATTATTATTATTATTTTTTTTAAATAACATTTTCTTTTTAAAACACAGAAGAAATGAAGAAAGGCTGTCAGATGCAATAGAAACTAATGCATCATAATCAACAATATTATCAACATTCTCAAAAGCGATACAAATCCCAATACACACATTTATATAGTTGTTGTTAGTCTTGCAATTGAAACTTATAATACTGAATATTACATATTTTTTTTCTTTTCAATCTTAAATTACGTAAATAGTAATTGTTATGTTCATTTTTTCTTTGTCAATACCAGTAACATCATTGGTTAATTGTTTTTATACATATTTCTTTTACATTTTTATCTATTTTTTTTTCCATCCATGACAATAATGAAAATAGAAAAAGTAGAAATATTTTTAATGCCTCGTAGGAAGTTTTTGTGAGAATGTTATATTTCATCACATAAATTAAATTATAAAGCTGTGATTATCCTATGGTTTAGTTATATATTTTTGTTTTTTCATAGACAAATAAATGATAATTTGTGAAAAAGTAAGTATTTTTTTTTTTGATTTAAATAAGAGATATTATTAGCTGACGCGATACTAATGGTTTGTTTGAAAAGATAATTTTAGAATAAGAATATTTTTATTTACGTTTCCAAATAATAAAAGAAAAACCAAGGCGTTACGAAATAAAATGCTGGATATATGTATAAATTGTGTTAAGGATTGAAATTCTTTCTTAGAATTTGGGTTAACATTAAACTTTAATTTTTAACATTGAAACATATTTCGTAATTGGATTTACTCTTGAAAACTTATTGTGCGTCGAAACAACGCCATCAGAAAAAATTATACATCATAAGAAAATTTTAATGGAATATTCCTTAGAGAGATTGTATTTAATTAGAAAGAATCAAATTTTAATTAAAATTTAACTAAAAAAAAATATCAACGTCAATCAGAATTTGTTATTGTTATAATGTGAATTAAATTCAAAGTTTTAAAAAAGCGACGATTCAGGCAGCTGATGAAGTGTTAATAATTTAAAAACGTTGATAAATGAAAAGTAAAAAGAAAAAAAAATTAAAAATAAAATCGAAAGACGATAGAATAAACATCTCCTGGGAGAATTCTCTACAAATAATATAACAAAACAGAAAATATACATTAATTTCTATACTATTCTAACAGACATTGCCTGCTTAATGTCGACCTCTTTTATATTCTTTGTTTTTCTCGTATAAATATATAATTTTGGTCTATTTACAAACAATATAAAATAAATACAAACAATAAACTCGCCCTTGTCATAAATTTTATTTTTGTCCAGACCCTAGTCTCGTGTCCCGGACATCATAGCATACAAAAAGCAAGGACGTTAAACTGTATATTGTGGTTATTTTTTTTTTTAAATGTGTATAATGTGGGTATGTCTTAAGTGAATATTGTGTCTATATACGAATAACGCTTAAGCATCGCGTTCTTTTTTCTCTTATTTTTATTGTGCCCTTAAGGGAAATAATTTCTGCGGTATTATTTATTTTTTTTTTTTTTTCATTTTCATATTGTTTGAATAGGGCTTTGAGCTAATGTGTAGGTACGAATGTGTACAAACGGTATTTGATATTTAAAATAAAATACAAAGAAGAAAAGAATTTCTTAGTAAATGGAAAATAAAAAAATGATTATAAAACCTAGCAAATTTTTGTTTTTGAAAATAGAGTCTGGAATATATTTGCTTATACAATTAATTCTTAATCAAAGTTGTGTCTGCTGGTAAATCATAAAGCATTGTTATATTGTTTTATTTTCATTTTTTTAAATTATAATTCATTCTGAAAACAAATTTGTTCTATTTTAACAGAAATTTAAAATTTGAAAATGTTTTATCGCTATAGTATTAGTTTTAGTGTAATACATTCAATCAGATACCTATATAGTATATACACAATTATATAAACAAACTCAGTATAGATATAACGACAATACGATAATACATTATAAATTGTTGTCGTCATCTCATCGTTTTCGTTGTCTCCACTAATCCTGATATAAATTTAAAAATAAATAATAATAAAAAAATCTCTTTTCGAAAATGTATATACTTACATATTTATAAAATATAAGCGATGGTTGATTGGTGTGTCGTTATGTCGCACACGCATTTTAACTCTAAACCTTCAACTTTCAAAAATATATTTACCATTCATCCATCCATGTATTCTAGCCGCCCCGCATCTACTAATATATTATGCGAATGTGTATTTATTTTCAGTTTGATGGCATCATTCCACATTCGTATTTAATTTAACGCCTTGTTTATCCATATCCACTAGTCGCCTGTTGCTTCGACTATTACTATTATACTTACTTGTCACTGGTTTCCACATAAACAAATACAATATTAGAGGCATGGGTTATGCAGAGGCACACGACGCTATCTCTAACATCATCCTTCATATATACGATGGTGTCTTTTTGTTGTTGTTGTTTTTTTCTTTATTTCTATTTTTTTTTCTTTTTTTGGTAGCTAAAGGCACCCTTTGAATAACACAACATAGTGTAGTATAGCTGGTTTTTGTAATATTGAATTGAAACACACTGTACATTTATTTCGTTGAATATATTTAAAAGAAATAACCGAATAAGTAATATAAAACTTTTATAATGTACTTAAATACTTACGATGAAAAATATGAGATACAGAAAATATATACCAAATCAAGTACAAGAACTACGACGCACATATATAAATATGATCTTCGCATACAAAAATGGGAGCAATAAGCAATTGATTTGCATTTTTACATCAACAATCCGAAGATCTTTATTGACATTTTGTTGAGTTGTTTTTTGCTGCTGCTGTTATTATTATAATGCAAAATAATAGAAGGTGTGACTGTGTTGGTACATATACTTAAGTAAAAAAAAAGAAAGAAAAGAAAAATTAATAAAAAATAACAGCACGGAAAAATGAATTATAATATAAGAAACATTATTTTTATTTTTATTTTATCTCCTTCTATTTATAATGTTGCTTGAGCTGTAAGTCTACTATGTCGATGATAATAAAAATAAATTTACAAAACATATTTTCTTCGTTTTTTTTTTGCTTTACTCATGGTGGTTAGTAGCATCTAAGTACAGATGGATAGTAAGAGTAACAGTAAGTATATGTCTTTGTAGAAAAATGGTAGAATTAGTATTCCGAAATGGTTTGGTTGAGGGTTGATATTTTTGAATTGATGCTTTGATTGGTTTAGGTGTTAAATTTGTCGTTTTTTTTATTATCAGCGGTAGATGTAAATAAATTTACTTTGTATAAAAAAAAGTCTTGATAAAGAATATTATAAAGATAATAAGGTGGTGAATGTACTGATAGAATGGTAATTTTTCTATTTTTTTTTCTCTTCTACGTAACGAGGGATCGTGAAAGCATTGATTTTATTATGGAAATTACCTTATTGATTGTTGATATGTATGCGTATATTATTATTTAATAATAAGGGAATAAAACAGCTTAAAAAAGAAATTCCTCCTGTTGCGTACATGCGGTAGAGCTGAACAAAATATTGAATATGTAATTAACTTATTATAATATTATTTTCGTAATATTATTTTTCATTTTAGCAATTTTTGTGAAGACGTAAATATATGTATGGCAAAAAAAAGAAGGAAATATGACGTACATAAATCTAGTTGTTGGACCTGTGCGTGACGTTAATCTTAATGTTAAGAGATCATTATATTTTATTATTTATACTCTTAATATTTAATGAGAGAAAAGGAATTAAATGCTTCCTTTTATAATTCAGTGGATAGCATTTGAAATATTCGACATAAACAATAGAAAAAAAAATAATTGCTTGAACAAACATTAGCAAACAGCTTCAATTCTTTATGTTTTGTTCATTACAAATTCCTTGAAGTTATATTTTGAGACATTTTCTAGTTACTACTATCAAGAACATTGATCTTTTTGAATCAAAATGGTTATGTTTTATGCTGCGTCTAATGTTAGGTCAACTATTTAGATCGTTTATTTTGTTTAGACATTTTAGGCTCTACTTGTATTTAATTTAATCAAAAACGTAAAATTAGGGATCAAATGATCACATACTCATATAACACCAATTGTCTCTTCAAAGTCTCATCATTAACCAGCTGTTTATTAAAATCGGTGATCAAGATCTAAGAAGAAGAAAAACCACAATACATAATCGAATATTCTTATTTTTCGCGAATTTAAATGCAATGAAAACACCTCTTTAGTCCAGCGGATTAATTAATTTTTTTTTCAAATATTTTTAACAAGTCATTCTTGCTTTTCAAAAGAAATGAAGCAAAATAAGAACTTAAATAACGTATTTTGTTCAATTTGATGGAAAATAAGTATAGGCGACAATAATATAATTTGACTGTGAAATTATATTTTTATGTTAATGCTAAATACAATGAAATTAACAGATTTTTATTTATTTATGCCATTTTCTTTTTGTCTTCTTCTTTCCATTTCATTTTTGGTTTCATCATTGCAATGAATAATATCTGTTTAGATTTTAAATTTGTTAAAGTACTGAAATGAACACAAAATCACCATAACTTTTAAAACATTCATTATAATTAGACGCTATTGAACTCTAATACCCCAATTCCGATTTCATTTCAGATTGATTAAATTACATGTCGTTTTAAATTGAAACAAACATTTACTATTATTATTATCGTAAATTCGGTTTAGTTGAAAATGATTTTGTTTATAACCTTCGTATAAAACCGAATACGTACTGAGTTAATTATTTCATTAAATATAAAATCTGCGCTTATGTCGCTATTACGCATCCATAAAATTGATAGAAAGTACGACATCACGCCTAACGATAACGATGATAATCCACTTAATTTTCCATCCATATCTCTACTCCTCTATATACAGAACCTTTCTACCGTTTTAACATTTACCGAATATTAAATTGTAAATACACGTACACACACATATATATATAAATATAAATATATATATACACACACCCACACATTCTCATAGACAAAGACTTTTATATATTTTAATTAACAACATAATTATTAATTATAAATCTTTTTCCGATTTAATTTGCATATATTATCTATAAACATAATTAAATTAATGTTCAATTTAATGTTTGATAGTCACTTTTAAAGAGACAGGAAAACATTTTGGGTTGGGTATTATTTCCCTATTGTTTTCTACTGGATCTAGCTTCTAGTACAAGTTATATTTATCTTTCAGCCATCCATCAATTTTGAATTTGAATGTCCATTTTTATATATAATTTTTGGTTGTATTCATTAATAAATTATAATCATTATAATATTGATGTACCTACATTATATTAATCACATATATTATGAAAAAAATTACCAGGTGTGTTTGTAAAGAGAAACGTTTATAGCATGTATAAATATTATTATGTATAAATATTTTAGGTAAATATTTTTTACTTATTACGTAATAATGATAATAGATACTATTCGATTTTGATTGCTTATTAAGTAGTCGAGGAATAATAATAATAATAATAATAATAATAATAATAATACATATAAAGTGTAATATTTTGTAAGGTCACTATTTCACATTAGATGATATATCGACTGAATTATCAAATAAATTAAAATAACTTTCAAACGAACGATTCTACAGAAAAAACTTCCATGACCAAATCTCATTTATTTTTCAAACCCCAAATTTTATCACCCCGCCCCCACTCAGACCCACCCAAAAAAGCTTGAAGAGGTCTGAGAGTACCAAAAGTTGCGTCCTTTAAAATAAATTGAGGTCGGTTATGGAAGTTTTTTCTGCAGAATCATCCGTTTAGAAGTTATTTCTATTTATTCGATAATGCATACGATATATCATGTATAATGTGGCCTAACGCGCATGAAATTGCATTGTGATTCGATAAATGTTTCTAAATGGAAATTCTGTAAATGCAGCTGTGTTGCAAACTATCTGAATTCAAAATAATACATTACCTGCAAAGTTAATTTGTGGAAGTGGATTATTGGACAATTTACATCATTACGAGTTATATTTTTTTAAATTGAAAATAAATGTTAAATTATCCTCCTTTATTATATTTTTTTACCGCAGTAAAACCAAACGTCTCTAATCAGATTTGTATTCATCAAGGAGACATTCAAACCATTAGAGATAAGTTACAAGTTTGTTTTTTTACAGGTTTTTTCTTTTTTTGAGAAATGATGATCTCTAGGCTATGTTATTATGCTTAAAACATACTGTGGTTTATTTTAAGATATAATTTAGAAATAACATACCATAAAGCATACTCTGGGACAGTATATGCTTTATAATAATGAGTGTATTTGAATGTATGTATTTGTTCTTATATGTACCTCCAATATACCATAGTTCGACGTGTATGTACTTATTTGGATATTGAAAATATGTTTTTTCAGAAAAGCGATTTCATTATTTTTATATATATATAATTATATATATATATATTATATATACATAAGACTCTCGATAACGTGAACACAAAATGTCAGCTCATCTTATCGAAACATGACTCTTTTCGTTACTTAAGCAATAATATTTTAGATTCCATGTTACATAACATTCATAAAAGCAGATTTTCTTGTTATTGGCAGTAATATCGATAGCAATAGCCTCAAAAAAAGTTCATGATATCGAGACACAGTTCATGTTATCGAGATAGTTCATCTTATCGGGGGTTCATCTTATCGGGGGTTCTACTGTATTATATATATATATATATTATCTATATTAGGGTGGTCCTACAAAATTAAAAAGTTGAATACACCAGCTAATTTTGAAGATTTTTAGAAGCTGAGTGTATTTCACTATACTACATACTTATTGTCAAATCATTTGAAAATATGGTTTCGAAACGGTTTCAGAAACGGTTTCTGAAATCTTTTTTTAAAAAAAATCTGAAATCATTTGTAAAATCAATTTTTGGACTAAGTTTAAATGGTTTCAAAATATTTTGAGATGAATTCAGTCCGAATATGGCTTTTAGAAATGATTTCAGAAAAAAATTTAAAAAAGGTTTTTAAAATGGTTTCAAGAACGGTTTCAGAAACCGTTCAACTTTTTAATTTTCTTGGACCACCCTAATATATATATTAGAGTGACCGGGTTTTGAATGGAGATTTTTTTTTTGGGAAGCATGCCTCAAAATATTGTTGTATTTGGTGCATAATTAAGATTGCCAAAATTTGGTGCCGATAAATTAAGGGGAAAACGTCCCCCAAGGGGCCTAAAGTTGATTTTAAGAAAATCTATGAAAAAAGTAAAGGGGAAACCCTTACCAAAAAAGAAAAAAAAAACTGTTTATGTAGAATATCGTAAAGACCCTTACCAAAAAAAAAAATAAAAAAAGCGAAAAAATTCTGAATCGTGGAGAAATCAAATAATTTTTTTTTGCACTATTTAGTGAGAATAAAAAAAATTCGGTACAAAAAAAATTGAAATTATCTGAAATTTTTTGAATTTTTTTTATTCGATTTCTCCACGAATCCGAACTTTTTACGATATTCTACATAAATAGTTTTTTTTTCTTTTTTGGTAAGGGTTTCCCCTTTGCTTTTTTCATAGATTTTCTTAAAATCAACTTTAGGCCCCTTGGGGGACGTTTTCCCTATAACTTATCGGCACCAAATTTTGGCATTCTTAATTATGCACCAAATACAACAATATTTTGAGGTATGCTGCCCAAAATTCGAGAAAGTTGAAAACCCGGTCACCCTAATATATATATATATATATATTGTGGTCCATAATCGCATCAGAATGTAAAAAACAAAGCATAAATTTAAACTAAATATTAGAATTTGTGAGAGGATTTTCGCGTTAATTAAATGCTATAATAAAACATATTTTACCAACTAAATAAATTTCCGGAGAAACGTATGTATTTTGTATTAAGCAGTACTGCTACCCAGTTTAAAAAAATTCTTCATAATATTCGTGCAAATAATATAAATGATTAACATTTAATAGAATCTAAAACCATTATTTTATGGTAAGATGAGTATTTCTGGGAAAAATCATAAAGATCGCTTGATAAAAAGAAAAAAAGAATATCCGGACATAGTTATTCTTAAAAATCTTAAGTGTGGACATAAAGTTCACAATCAATTGATATATATAAACCTCATAATATCTTGCCATAAAATCATAATCGTGAGCATATAACTCTCAATACTCAACAAGTGGTACTTAAAATAAAGAATCAAACAACTATCATCTCATAATAATAGTTTGAACCGATTTTTAACTACGCACACAAGAATAAAATACAAGAAAAACTTTTCAACAACAGTTTTCGGTCGCGTAGAAAATCATCTTCTATTATTTGTTAAAAAAAAAGCCATATAGCTTTTCATTCATTCCTTTAAATATAATATAATAAAAAAATAAAAACTCAAGTGAAAAATGTACTTACCCGTCTTCACAAAATAATATTTATGTACTTAAAAGTGCATCGAATAAAAATAATAGAATTTTATGAAAATCTTTAGGTCGTGCATAGATAACTAGCAATACTAACACACCAACTCAAAGCCCGCAAAATAATAAATAAATAAATATCAATTTTCAGCAAAATATTATTATGTTATAAATAATAATAATAATAATAATAATAATAATAATAATAATAATAATAATATGTAATACATAATAATAATAATATAATAAATAATAATAATAATAATAATAAAAATAATAATAATAATAAAAAAATCAATATTTGATTATCTGAATTTCACACAGTTTTATAATATCCCCACTAATAAAACAATTTTTCGGTTGATTAAGCTTTATAAATTGACAAAAAATAAATATAAATTATGTATTTTATTTGTGAAGTGAAAAAATTTTAAAGGATATTCCTCCGTTTTACTTCATTTCTAAAAATTTGATAAAAAATAGAATTGAAAAAAATGAAGTATTGGTTTCGTACTTTTTTTTGTTTACCACTTGGGTTCTGTATTAGGATTTAGTAGTCGGATATTGGTGGTCAGTATACCAAAAGAAGCAGATTTTTTTTGGGATGAAATGTCATGATTTTGATTTTTTTGTTTGTTCATTGGATCGAAACCAAACTATATATATTTTCAAGAGCACAACATTCTGAGTATATTGATAGATATATATTTTAGATATATTTTGTTTTTGTAACATTCTGAACAAAAATGAAGTCGTGTACCCCATTCATTGGCAGCTGATTTTTTTTTTTTTTTTTTTTTGGTTTTTGATAATTCTTTTACGCTATAAAATGTGTTAGAAGGTTGATGCTGCACGATTAGAAATGAAATCCCATCATTTCATTCTCTTCAATAGTGTAAATGATTATTATGGAATTATTATTTGCATCACTTACTTCAGTTTATATTATTTTTGGTGATACAACAAATTTTATGGATATAATTTATAGATTTTGACAAATATTTTTCTTGTTGAAATTGTTACGACATTGTTAATAAGAAATATCTTATCACTTCCAGCATATTGATTTAGGTCAACTATATCAATGTTTTGTTTGTGAAACAAGTTGAGACCCTCATAAAGTTATGGCGGCTGTCAGTTTGTTGAATTGTGAATTAAATTACAATTTTTACATTTTTAGGAGGTAAAAACACGAAAATTTTAATATGGTTAAGTTACATAAATATAACCTTGGTGTTATGTCAATATTTTTTCAACGTAATTGTTGCCAATGAATAAATTAATCTAGATTTTTATATTGATGGGAAATAAACAAAAATGAAAATAAATAACATTCGTAGTATCTTATTTATTACCAAGTTAACACCAAAATTGTACGAAAAAGATTAATTTTGATTATATTTTCTTTTTTCGTGCTTTTATTTTGATTTGTGAATGTAGATCACGTCTGTATTTGATTATATTTTACATATTAATACATATTCAAACAGAACCGAAATGCCTTTAACCTAGTGCCATTCCTTAATTTAAAAAATGTATGTAAATAAAAACAAATGATGTTTTTCTTTATATTGTGTTTATACGTACATATAAATACTAAAGTGAATAAAGAATTCATTTTGTGACAATTTATTTAATGTTGCGCTTAAAATGTACTGTGATGTGGCTATAAATAAATCGGTATTATTGTAACAATACAATTTGCGTATTTTCTATTTTGAATTATGCATTTTGTATGGCTGCCCATATCAACTATAAATGATGGTTGAATAGATCGAGGTTATAATTTTTAAATTATAGTCTTAAGAAATATGGTTACAAATAACTTTATTTTCAATACTCCCCCGTAGTTAGACTTACGATTAGAGACATAATTAAATACTATCAAGTGTGATGTCCAGAAATTATCTGTAAGGATTCTGAAAAGTATTCATCTCGTATGATAATGATAAGTAGTTGTATGTATTCTTAATTTAATTAGCCAGAAATCTTATGTATATGCAAGAAAAAAAAACATATGAGAGTGAGCGTAATAAAACATACTAAAACGTAATGTGTGAAGAGTTTATCTTTTGGGTCTTAATATGGATTCTACTGTATTTGATTGAAGTTAGACTGAATGCAGATATGGTAAATTTTAGTATACAAATTGCATAGTGTTCCATAGTGTTTTACTCTATTTTCCATCTTTTCTATTTTTTTTTAAGGCACCGGATGGGCCTAGAACCTATGAGGTGCTGAGATTATGAGAACGCGCCCTTAACAACACAACTATCTCGTCTGCACATAAAGTATTAAAGTATAGATAATACAAATATACAAAAATATCAGACAAAGAATATTTCATCAAAGTATACTCTATCCGACAAAAACCCCTTACGGTGTAAAAGTGACGCAAGTAACTCGTCCAAAAAGAGTGATATAATTTTTGGTG